>JAWDGP010000619.1:642500-677500 GCA_033675545.1 Elysia crispata | reverse complement strand
AGGAAGTAGAAGGGATAGGTAAGAGAGAGAGAGAGAGAGAGAGAGAGAGAGAGAGAGAGAGAGAGAGAGAGAGAGAGAGAGAGAGAGAGAGAGAGAGAGAGAGAGGAGAATATAAGAGCAGAGAATACAGACAAAGAAGGATAAATAAGAAGTGATGGATCGAAAGAGAGGAAAAAGAACAAGAGAAGCAGAGAGGATATGGGGAGTAAGAAAGAGATTGAAGATTGTAGCGATATTGTAGATATGTGGCACAACCACTAGCTATAGTAGAGATTTATCCAGTTAAAAAGCAGCAAATGTCAAGATAAGCTTTGGGGGAATTGGATTAAAACAAAACAAACATCTTTCGGCTGGCTTTTGAGACATATCAAATAAATATCGAGAGATGATGAAAAGGTAATGCATTTCTCACACGAGCTTTGGTCGTTATGCTGTTTGTTCAGGCATAGAGACGCTTCATCATCATTGGAAAGATTATAGTAATATAAAGATATTGACATGTAGAAAGAAGTCAAAATAATAATAGCACAAAAGTCTTAGAATGATGGATGCAAAGAGGTGGAAAAATTGAGGTACAGAGACAAAGTGAGCGCTAATGTTTAGACTACAAAATCAGTGTAGATTCGTAAAGTCACAAGAAAAAAAAATTAAATTTGTGGGAAAGGTGTTAGAAAAAAAGGGTGAAAGAGAGAAAGAGAGAGAGAGAGAGAGAGAGAGAGAGAGAGAGAGAGAGAGAGAGAGAGAGAGAGAGAGAGAGAGAGAGAGCCACAGCCAGATATATAATAATTTATATAGACAGGATGACAGCGAGAAATGCCAAAGAAAGGGAGCGAGAAAGAGCAATATTTCACATAAGATTTTCTTTCTTTCTTTTTTTTTTCATACAAAAATTCACAAAATGTCTAAGAAATATTAATGTTCGAATATAGATTTTATTACAGGAGAAGTCTTTCCGCGAGCAGATCAAAATCAAGCGAAAATCATGGAAAAAGAGGGACCTTGAACATTTCAGAGAAAAAAAAAGAAAAAAAGAAAAAACCAACTGATGTTACTCCCATAAGTGAAATTCTGATGGCCAGAGGGACAGCGGATAAACTGTGGCCACGAAGTAAGAATAGCGGAAGCCAGGAAATGAAAATAATTATGAGGCCAGAGCAATTCTGCATGGCTAGGCCGGCATCATAATATTGTTATAATGAAAGATGCTTCGTGAGATTTGAGGGAGTGCTGGTCTCGGAGATGTTTGTCTAGTCACTAGCTAAGCTTTGCCTAGGCAAGGCTGGAGGTAAAAATGTTTTCATTTACCTTCAAGATTTGTTGTCCGTTAGAAGCCTCGAAGTTTTGTTCCTTCGCAGGAATTTCTACATTAAGAATATTTTCGAGATATAGATCTAGAGAGGAATAGAATAAGTAAGAAAAAGGAAGAGTACAAAAAAAAATATATATCTATATATATAGTGGGAGGAATTATTTGAAAGTTATGTTTCTTCGAAGCTATGAGCTCTGGCCATAAACCTTTCAAAGGCATTTGTCATACATGATTTTACGCCAAAATATTTTTCTCCAATGTCAAGAACTAAATAATTTTGTAAAAATCCAAAAGTATTTGCAGAACGTTTTAAATGCTGATTTTCATGTTTGTACATGAGTTTGAGTTTCTGCGTAGCTCTAATTACTATTAATATTTTTGTTCGTATCTATAATCATAATATTATCATTCTACTATACATTTTGGAGAATCTTTAAACAGACTGGGAAGACAATAATTATCTATTTTTCCATATTTGCGGAGTGTCAAGTCCTTTTATAATGATCTTAATATATATATATATATATATATATATATATATATATATATATATATATATATATATTAGCCTATATAATCCCTTCCTAGAGCTTCGACATCTAACATCTTTAGAGCAAATGCTAACTCTTGATAGTAATTCGCTAAACTTAAATGCCGATTCATGCTATTATAACCTGTGATTCGATAAGACTCGAAGATATTTAGAGATTGAGCAATACCTTCGCATGTCTGCGTGTAGCAGTTTTTTTGTTTTTTATAGATGTCGATTTTTTTCCCCAGTGGCTCAGTTTCATAAGATTTCTGTAAAAAAAAGTATAACGAAAGATTTTTAGAAAGATGGGCCGAGCCTTGATTTCAGTTACAAAATCAGTGACGAAGGTAATTGATGTTGACGTATCTAAAATGACTTGAGAGATCTTTGTATGTTTTACTATGAAGAAAAGAATATACGAGCAAGTTAAGTTCACCAGTTTCAAGAAAGTGAATCGTGGACGGGGTTTCGTATTATATCTCTTATTTTCACTTATGTAAGACTCAGCTTTAACCATATTTTCTATTTTTTTTTTCCACACCCCAAGCCGAATTTCCCGATACCTTTTCCGTGTTTCCAAGACAACAGATAACAAAGTCGTTATCCGTATTTTTAAAACTATATTTTCTGACATGAATTATAGAAAACCTCTCAACTTTTCGAGCAAAAGCCACGAAGCTCGAGAAACAAAAAGAATTGGTTCTTGGCATGTCCATAACAATGGTTAGAGAAAAAAGAAATCTCCCAGCCTGTATTAGATTCAGAAGCGAGCATGCACGTGAGAGAACAATGCCTGTGAGGTAAAAAGATTTTGCCCCGGATCCAGACCCTAGGCAAGAGCGTGGGAAATCAATACTATAGCTGAGAAGGAGGGAATAGAGAGACACACCGAGAAGATGGGGGAGGCTGGGAGCAAGTGATCTGAGTTTACCTAACGCTGGATGCAGCAATAATTATCCGCAGAAGTCGATGATGTGACATGGACGGGAGGTGGCTGTCTGCAGGGAGTGGAGTAAATAACTTTTATTGCGCTCACTATTATCTTTTTATTAAGTAGATGAAGAGGGGGGAAAATACCCCGCTTGGTTTTATGAGCTATGTTGCTAAATGTGCTAATGGGTGATAAAAAACGTTTACGTCGAAAAAGTGATTTTCCAGCAGTTTTGAAATGTATCGCCATAGAGTATCGTTATGCAAAAAAAAAAAAAATTATGTAAGAGAAACGCGTCTTCAGGTTTTTATGTGGAGAGCAGGAAGCTCGAGAGTAAGGACAAGTGAGACATAAAAGAGAGAGAGAGGGGGAGAAAACTAGAAGGAGGAGCAGGAAGAAAAAGAAGGAGAAAGAGAGGGGAAAAAGAAAAAAAAAGAGATAGGAAAGAAGAGAGAGAGAGAGAGAGAGAGAGAGAGAGAGAGAGAGAGAGAGAGAGAGAGAGAGAGAGAGAGTAAGATAGAGGTAGAGAGACAAATTGTGAACCAGTTTCAAGCTTCTTATAATCCAATATGGTATTTATTTATTCACTGATAGAGCTAACTTTATTTTGAACTATTCTGGTTAATTTGTCGGTATTAAACCGCCCTAGTTCATTAATTTGAAATATGAATCAAAGAAATGAAATTTCAATTCAAGTGCTTTTCCAATATATCCGTTCCTCACCTCCACATTTTTTCCCTTTATACAGAATCCTTCCCTTTGTTTTCTAACATTTCAACAAAGTTTTATTTTTAGTTTTTTATAATTATGATTAATCAAAAAGAATAATATCTAGTTTAGTTCTTTTTAAGTACACGCTCAAATTCTCTTTAAGATCTCTCGTTTCCTTTACATAATATTTATATTCTATACATTTTACTCTCTTTCAAACTAAATCATCACCTCAAACTTTTTCACCATCACTCCCTCCCCCCCCCCCTCACACACACACACTCTCTCTCTCCCCCCCCTCTCTCTCTCTCCCCCCTCTCCCCCCCCTCTCTCTCTCTCTCTCTAAAATCCCTGTCTCCCCATCCTGCTCATAGACGCACGCCTGTGAAGCGTCTGTTTGTTTGCTATTCTAATAATTATTTTATTCATTTTCCCTTTTTTTTTTAAATGATTAATATTGTTTCTTTCAGCACGTTTTATCCGCGCGATGCAAGATATCTGCACTCCAAAATTAATTACGCCTCTGACATAGAGAGCCGAACTTGAAGATGTCAGGCACGAGATGCCTTGTTCTTTTTTTTCTCTCCATGCAAATTATTTCGGCGGATCCCGATTAGCTGCAAAAGGCCGAGTCGGTAGAGCTCTAAATTGTTTTGCATAATGGTAGTTTGATTCCCGCTGTCGACTTTTCTTTTAATTGCAGTAATTGTTTCGGAACTAAATAAAAGCAGACTGATTTTGAAATAGATCACACTGATACTGCACTAAGTTTGATTTCTGATCCGATCCCGTTGATATGGATATAGGAGCCTTGTAGCGGATTGACTAGGTCTAACAAAAAAATATCAGACCTTCAAATACCGACCACTTAAATAAAGCAGCCTTTATTCTTTTCCTGTAGCAATCTTGCAATGACTTGCGTTGACACCCTCAAACAACATTTTGCTCCAGAAATATTGTGCTGCGCTTAAAACTTTTTTAGTTGGCAAGGCCTTTCTTGAGACCACTGGTCAGAGTCAGATCACTGGACTTATGAAAGGATATGGAAGGTCCACTACAGACTGATCTAACCTCCTGTTGGCAAATCGAACTAAATTCGTTATACAGGACATAACGTAATATAGTAAGTTTGGAACTTACTCCTCGATTAGATTGAGGAAAAGAGAAAAAAAAAGAAGGAGGTGACATGAGGAATAAAAGAGAGAGAGGGAATGAAAAAGAGAGAGAAAGAGATCAATAGTTTGATACATAGACAGTTAGATAAATAGATAGATAAATAGATAGATAGATAGATAGATAGACAGAGAAAGATATATAGATAGACAGAAAGAGACAGAGAGTGACAGAGAGAGAGATAGAGAGACAGACAGAGACAGAGACAGAGACAGAGAGACAGAGAGAGAGAGAGAGAGAAATGGAGGGGCTAAAGAAAAAAAAAACCGAGGGAAAGTCCTTTCAAATCCCAGGGCGAACGCTTTTCTGTCCGACCACAGACATCCCACACCACTTAGGCGTGCAGGCAAGAAAGCAACAACACCTGCGTGAAAGAAGACTCGGCTTATGTTTATAACGATTCACATTTTTAAAACTAATAATGTTTTTTGCTTTATTTTTTTTTTAACTCCAAAAGCTGTGTGCGATCCACATCGGTCGGCGACTTCAAAAGGCTGTTATTGCATCATTTAGCTTAACTTTAAATTTTTGTGTTTTTTTCTTCTATAGCCATCAAGAAAGGAAGTGTAGTTAGTGCAGACTGCACAGGAAAGCAGATCATTCGGTAGAGTTGAACTTATGAACAGCAGAATAAGTGTGAGTTCAGAGAGGGTTTTCTCGTGCAGTATATGCAGTGCATGACCGGCCTAAAAAATTGCACATAAATTTAAACCTAACTCAAAGTTATAATAATAATAATAATATTAATAATAATAATAATAATAAAAACAATAATAATAATAATAATAATAATAATAATAATAATAATAATAATAATAATAATAATAATAATAATAATAATAATAATAATAATAATAATAATAATAATAATAATAAAAATAATAATTACAATAAAAGGTGACTAGCATAGAAGTTAACTTGACCTTGTGCTAGTCAATAAAAAAAAAAGTTCAAATACTGATCATGCATTCCTTCATCTTAACTTTAAATTTTAATGTTGTTTCTATAGCCATCCAGACAGGAAGTCTAGATGAAGCAGAGTAAAACAGAGCAGAGTGTGGGGTAGAGTTGAAGTAATAAACAAGACAGTACAGGTTTAGAATGATCAGGATTTCCATGCGCAGTCGCGGGCAGGAATGATAAACCAGCGAATTGTATGACTGTGTCAGAAATTTGATTGACATCACTTAACCCTTAACTGAAAGAAATACCGCGGGAAAAAAAAACAACAAAAAACGTGAGGATCGTGAAGAAAAAAGATGACTTTGAGTTGGAAAATTAAAATATTTTCTCAAGAAGGCTAAAAAAAGTAAATGAAAATAAAAGATGTTATTCTATATTGACTAATTTTTTCTTCTTCTGAGAAATCGGGTGAGAGAGAAATGCACAAAGAGCGAGAGAGAGAGAGAGAGAGAGAGAGAGAGAGAGAGAGAGAGAGAGAGAGAGAGAGAGAGAGAGAGAGAGAGAGAGAGAGAGAGAGAGAAGAATAATATGAGATAATCATATTTAAAGGAACGATTACACAATGATGACGTTAATCGAGACTTCTGGTTGAATTTCAGATTGATAAATGCCAAAAGATATCGATTACTTGTGAAATAAAACTGCGTAACTTTTTCTCTTCTCTCTTCGTTTCTCTCCCCCCTCTCTCTCTCTCCCACACACACACACTCTCTCTCTCTCTCTCTCTCTCTCTCTCTTTAGGTATCTCCGTGCCATTACTTTCAATCTGTGCCTCTTTTTCCATTAGTATCTCTGATTCTTTTTCCCTCTTACGCTTTTCTCTCTATTTCTCTTTAAGTTTAGCTCCGCTCCCCATCCTCCCTCTTTTTAGGAGGAAGAAAAGGAGGGGGGGGGGGGGTAACCAAAACTAGTATCAAGGGAGAAAATCTCTCAAGTTAGATGAATCACAAACTAAATATCGAATACCGCAATAACGCACATATCTATCCCGACACACCCTCTGTTACATAGACAAACAGGTATCTCTTTGATGTAAACGTCTGTCAATATGGTTGTTGTTTCGGAGCTGCGCTCGGTAAGTGAGCTGTCAAAGATCGCCCTGTCCCTTTGTATTATGTGGAGATGTTATAGGAAGCTCACAATGTAACATGGATAGGTTCGGCAGTAATTTGCTTTGTTTCAAATCAGTCTTGTATCTCTCTTTGTCTGTCTGTATCTCTGTCTGTCTATCTGTCTGTCTGTCTGTCTCTCTTTCTTTCTTTCTTTCTTTCTCACTCTCTTAATCTCTCTCTCTCTCTTCGTCACTCATTGTGTCTCAGTCTCTCTCTGTCTCTGTCTGTCTGTCTGTTTGTCTGTCTGTCTCTCTCTCTCTCTCTCTCTCTCTCTCTCTCTCTTAGTCACTCACTATGTCTCAATATCTATCTCTCTGTCTCTTCCTCTCTCCCTCCATCAACAATAGCTTTGATAATCTTGTAAAAATGTTGATATGCAACAGCTAATCAATCATCCAGATGAAATACTGAGGTACGTGGTGAACCATTCCGACTATTCCTTTGAGATGCATTTCATTCTCCAGTTCATGAGGTTATTCTCTTTCTTTCGTCTAAGTTAGAAAGACCAATTTCAAAATCCCGCTGAAAGCTGACTGACGTAACTTCTAATTCTTTTTCCTCCTGTTGCTTGAACACGTCACGAAAAAAAAATTCCACGAATAAACAAAAAAAAAAAACAATAATAAAATAATAAAAAGCAACAACCCAAAACAAAACAACATACAGCTCGCAGCTGAGGTTTAAAGGGCTACAGGGTCTACCCGTGTAATAATCGAGGTCTTTTCAGAAACCAGGGTTCCTTTTAAGAGGGTTTATCTTTTCTCTCCTCCATCAGTCCCTGAGCAGTGCTCTTGCCGAGACGGGCGAGACAAGTCTAAAACTGTCTAAGAGCCTCTAGACGTTCACAGATCGATGGAGGAGTCCTCGTCCGCGACCCGTCTCGTAAAATTGTATTTGACTGGCGATTACTTCGCGCTTGGCAGGTTTAAGAGGCCGCAGCTCTTCTCCCACGTCCTCAACTCCTGGTTTGGCGTAGTACGGCTTCCAGATATGGCTGCTGCTATGGATGAAGTTCGTGATGAAAATGCTTGGTGGGGAATTTTTAACGGTAAATTTGGAGTACTGGCTGTTTGACTATTTTTAGTTACTATTATTATCATTATGGTTTGGAGATTGATGCATTTCAGGGGAATGTGGCAGTGCGAGGATTCGCTTATTTGAAAATATGGAGAGTTTTCCGTGTGCGTTTTTTAATAATAAAGTGTCGCAGGAAAAGGTAATGAATGAGAGTAAGAAAAAGAGAGAGAGAGAGAGAGAGGGAGAGAGAGAGAGAGAGAGAGAGAGAGAGAGAGAGAGAGAGAGAGAGAGAGAGAGATAAGTAGAGGATTACATAAAATAAAATACACGACGTGGGGGATCGAGAGAGAGAGAGAGAGAGAGAGAGAGAGAGAGAGAGAGTGGGAGGAGAAAAAGGAGAGATAAGTCGAGAAAGAGAAAAGAGAAACATGAATAAAGGAATATAGAAAAAGAAAGAATCCACGATAAAAGGGAGAAAGGAGAAGGAAGAGAAGAAGAAGAAGAAGAAGAAGAAGAAGAAGAAGAAGAAGAAGAAGAAGAAGAAGAAGAAGAAGAAGAAGAAGAAGGAGAGAGAGAGAGAGAGAGAGAGAGAGAGAGAGAGAGAGAGAGAGAGAGAGAGAGAGAGAGAGAGAGAGAGAGAGAGAGGAGGTTTCAACGAGATGGTAACTCAGGACATTCACGTTCAAATATTTCTCTTTGAATGGAAAAAAGGAGCATGTTGGCATGTGACACTTTCCGTTCAATCATGCTAAAATGAAATAAAAATTGGACGCGAGTTTATGTTACACGCTTTTGGCCTGTAGAACTTTCAGCACCCGCATAATGAAATATTAGATATAATTTCATTTTTACACCCTGCAGCACGCAACCCCAGAACTGGAGAGCTCTGTATCTTTGGAAACCATTTGTCTCACTAGGTTGCCTTTTATAAAACACTGTAGATATAAATATAGACTACATAGTCGTAAAAAGATAGATAGATGAACTTGAAGCTATATAGATAGACACAGAAACAAATAGAGAAAGAGAAAAAAAGGTAAATTGAAAGAGAAAGATACTATGACTAATTTTATGTATAACCGCCACACTCTTACGTACCTAGTAGAGAATTGCACTTAATGAATTTAATTGATTTCTTTTCTCTCGAACGTTGGCGGGAATGTGAACGATATCTTATGGTTATCCTATTTTCAAAAAAAAAACTAATGATCTCGAGATGAGAGAGAGAGGGAGAGAGAGAGAGAGAGAGAGAGAGAGAGAGAGAGAGAGAGAGAGAGAGAGAGAGAGAGAGAGAGAGAGAGAGAGAGAGAGAGAGGAAACAACAAAGAAATGAATTAGACATAGGATACAATCTATCCAAGCAAGCATAGTCACTGCCTCCTTCTCATATATATATATATATATATATATATATATATATATATATATATATATATATATATATATATATATATAACGGGATTACTTTGAAACAAAGTGACGGCTTATGAAGATAAACAACCCTAGCGGCTGTTTCCATCGCCCCCGTAAAAAAAAAAAATCAGTTCATCGCGTTATAATAGAGCTTAACCAAAGTCTGGTGTGTTTTCAGGCGCACGAGCCCAGGGAGAAGATCGAGATTTGATGGTATTGGCCGGCACCCAAGCATAAAGTGACTCGCCTCCAACCACTCGCGACAGAATCAATACATGACGAGAAAAGGGTGAGTGAATGGAGCGATGATTGAGGCAATCTCATGCTCACGAACGGGCCTCACACACCTGCGACAGATCACGTCAACCATCCACTTAACTTTGTAACTAATTGCATTTGCTTCTGGGCTCTCGGAAAGATTTTTTGGTTTTATTTAATTTTATTTTTTTTATGATTTTTATTAATTATCTTCGTAACCGGGTTATTCCAAAAAACAAAACAAAAAAACAAATAAAAATAAGAAAAAAAAAGTTTAAAAAGACATGTCGACAGCACTATATGAGAGTTTGAACGCTCATATTTTGTGACACTTCAAAGAGTGTAGATGAAAGTGGTCTTGATTAAAACGTCCCCAACACACAGGTGTCGGTTTACGCCATGTCAAACACTTATTAAGCAAGATTCTCTAACACGAAGTCGGCTTATAGTTATAAAAACGCAACCAAGCTAGTTAATTCGGTTGTTTCTCTTTACTGTGCTGTCGATTCTAAAGTACTTACACGGTATGAAATTAAGGAGGATAACTATTGGTGATACTGAAATCGAGCAGTAAAGCTAAAATTTTACGAAAATTGTGGTTTAACTGCAACAAGAGTTTTACTCTCGAGTCAAGGTAAAAACGGTTTTTTACCACTATGACCGTTTTATTTTTGAGTAAGTGTAAAAACGGGTTTTCCTTGCTATGGGTAATCTATTTTCAGTGAGTGTTAAATCGCGTTTTCCTTATTATGAGCGTTTCACTCAAAGTCAGTATAAAGACGATTTTTCAATATAATGAGTGTTTCAATCTTGATTCATCGTAAAATCTTTGCTGATGACATTGTTTAATCAAGAGTACAAGCATTTTTCCATAGAGAATTTTAAAAGTGATTTCGATAAAAAAAAATTATGTGTTAGCTGATTTATTGTTGAAATATTAATAATTTAATAGAGCTCATCCATTGCATGCTCTAGGACGCACACTAAGCCATAAACGTGAAAGCACTTTAATGCTGAATTCAAAAGCAGCAGTTACGAGGAATACTGTCAGTGTGATGATATTTGTGACATTGGGTATTACTATAGTGACGCCGATATGTCGGCAATGTTAAATAGATGGAAACAAAAAACGATAATGGAAAGCTATTGATGATCATGATGATGATGAAGATGCATCGATGATGGTGAGGATGATGATGATGATGACGACGACGGTGAAGATGATCTTGTTGAAAACAAAGGTCATGCTGATATATGAGAAGGCCAAGAAAAGTAAAGGGGCATTTTGATAAGAACCATCACAACAACAGGATCGACAAAAGTCGATTAAAAATGGAAGTTAAAGCTGAAACGAACTAAGGAAGCAGGCAATAGGTATAGGGAAATTGAAAGGATGCTTGAATCAAATGAATTCGTTAAATAGTTTAAAAATAAAGAGATCAATAAAAATCATACAAAATCTTGTATTTGAAAAGTAATGAATCTGAACTCGGATTAAAAAAAAAGAAAAGCAGAAATTGCTTGCTGTATTTGATGCATAAAAAGTTGCAATGCAATACGCCAAAATCACTACAGCGCATTTGTGTGAATTCTTTGAATTATTAGATAGCATGGCAAGAGCGCTCGGGTCTTAAAGAAAAAAAAAATTGAAAAAAAGAAGAGTAGAAAAAAAGACAACAGATTTGGAAGATTTCAAATCGGCTTCGGCAAGGATTAGCCTGCATATTGCTAACCGAACACGTTGACGGCTATGTCGGAATTTCAGCAGAAATCAATATATTTTCTTGTTTTTTTTTAACGCAAACATTTTTTTTCGCAGATTGCACAAATGCCCCAGGCTCTCAGTGAAGCAAAGCAAATTTAAATGAGATTTCACAGTTTTTATGTCCTTAAAAATCGTTTTTTACTGCATGATTTAAGTGTATAAGGGAATTGAAATGTGATGTATGTCTAGAAGCTTTCTGTAAAGCAAGATCAAGATCAATACTTTACTGCCAACTTCACCATAAGCCACTTTTAAGCTTTTTGTAGAACAACATTAGAAAGGTATAAGGTGAAAAGCTTAAATTTTTCTACAAAAACCATGTTAAAGAGTAAAAATAAATAATTACATAATTTTGTATTTTTAGGAAGGTGGCTAGTTATGAAATAACATATCAACCCCCCTTTTCATCGGGCAGAACAGGTCTGAAAAGAAGCTCAATATGCCTCGATGATTGGGGAGTTAAAAGATTAAGTTACAGAGGTGGTAGCTTTGATTCAAATCCATCGGTACTTAGCAATTGAGTTTCTTCATTAAGAGCAAGCGCCAACTTTCTTCTAACTCACGGAACTAACGAAACTCACATTTCTCGTTGGCAAGGTCGATTCAGTATCAATAGGGAGAAAAAGTCCCTAAGTCACTCTCCCTTAATAACTTTTAACTATTGGTTCTAAACAAACATCAACAGCAAGATTTAAGCGTACTAAAGGGGATTAATCACTTAATCCAGCCTTGCTCTTGTCGGGCGGTGGATACTGGGTGTAAAAGCCACTGCTTGATTTAACATGTGCGGCGGATCATGGGTGATAAAGTCCCGCATCTCTGCTCACACCCTGTAGAACCAGTGGTGACGGCACACCTTTTCTCCCTCTTAAAACTTAGCCTTATATAAGTATCACATAAGCAAGTCTTGGTATTCGATGTTAATACTAATTTATTAGTGAAAAAAATGAACCATTTCATGCCATGAAATAAAAAAGAAACATTTTTTTCACACAATAAGAGGGAAATGGATTATCGCTCGCAGCAGTCCAAACTTTACTCAGCCAAAACAATCGAAGATGGATTTCAGAAACAGCTAGCGAGTATGGATATTGGTAATTGGTATTCAACAGAGGTGATGAAATGCGAACTCGGGAGTGGAGAGGGTTAATCTCCTATTCAAAAAGGGCGCCTCTACGGGGCTGTGTATGTCTCTGTACGAGTGTGTATGTGTGTATATGTTTTACTGTATGTCAGTGATGCCAGGCGCACAATCGATTGTGATTCGTTTGTTCAGACGCAGCAAAATGAAGTCAACATTGTTTCCAGCAGTCTGCCGACAAGCCGAATCATACTAGAGAAATTAGACTTCTTCTCCTTCTGTCTCTCACTCTTTCTATCTGTCTATTGCTCTCACTCTCTTTCTCTCTCTATCTCTCTCTGTCTACACACACACACACACATGTATATATATATATCCCTTTATCTATTTCTTGCACCACAAATATATATCACGTTTTCCCTCTCTCTATCTATCTCTCTTCTTCCCTATTTTCCTCTCTCTCTTATCTTTTATACTGTATTCATTAATTTCCGTTTCTATCATCGTTCGTTCCATTTGATCCCACCCCTTCACGTCCAGTCTTTGCGCTGTTTTTTTTATCTACACAATGTAGTTCGGTCCGCTATCCTCTACGTAATTACTTTTCTTCGGTACTAAGCCCACCCTTATCTCTTTCTTCTCCCCCACCCCTTCTCTCTCTCTATTCGTACAAGTTCAAACCATCGAGTTTCGTTTTACAATATGAAAAAAGAAAACTGAAGTAGATTACGGTAATGCAGCCGTAATTCATATAATTCCTAGTCGCAAACTAATAATAACACGAACAGAAATGCAAAAGTTTAATATTGACAAAACAACAAATTCTAGACTGCAAGAATTACTCACCTAAAAAGCGTAACTTCTGACAGCTTCTGCTTGAGTAAGGCGAACGATTCCCTGATGAGAAGAAAGACTATCCATGCTGATCTTATGCTGTTAGACCAACTGTATCCCAGGCAGGCACTGTGGCTTAAAGTCTTCGTCTTTACAGACGATCTGAATAAAAGAATTCCGATTCCTTCGGGCTTGTGAAATCTTTGATTTTCAGATACAGACAAGTATCCAAGGTGGTTGTTAAAACGTATAGATTGTCCAAAGGTCGTAGAGAAAAAAAAAAACTTTGCGCCGGTTAGATAACAAACAGCAGAAACTTGAAGAAAAGTTCCAAATTAATCAACATTAGTTTCTAAAGTGCATTGAACTCAGTTTTCTAAATAATAGAAGAGGTTCCTTGATTAGTTTAATGCTCCATTGCGTGGATTGTCCCATTATTTTCCCCGACTATTATAGGGACAGACAGCCCTTTAAATCGCCTCAACCAGGTGTTGAGTAGTCCTTACAAAAGAACATCAAAGACATCTCCCTGTCAATACTTTGCCGAAACTGGCATCCTCGCCCGAAGTAAAATCAAAACATTCAGCGCATCTCATGAATGGCGCCGAAAGCCGAGAGCTGAAATGGGGAAAAGATATCTCCAAAACAAGATAAATTGACAAAAAATCTGCTTATCTGCATATCTTTCACCGGCACGTCTTATAAATGTCGATTTCGGATTGACGCAACGGTGATGTTTATTTAGGAGGGCAGAGGTCAAAATGTCGAAACAAGTCAGATATCATCCTCTTTGTGCAATATTTGAATGTCCACAAAATGTCTGCATTGGCATATTGATTTGCTTCAAATCAGATTTGTTTACACTGGCGTATTGCTGTTTCTTCATCACAAGCAAATTCCGAAGTAAAACTTTCAGAAGTGTGAAATTTTTAATAACCCATAAGGGCTGAATGATAACCCCTAATAGGATATTTTTTTTAAATTTCCCAAAACTTGTTATCTCATAAATCTTAAGTTGAGGTGATGCTTGTATCTACAAGCTGTACTTGAGCAGGGAGCAGTTGTTGCTGTGGTATGCCCAGTTGCTGTGGTGGAAACTGGTCGGCTCTACAATAACATACTCCCCACTGATGAGATGGCAGATAGAGAGGACAGGCAAAAGGTAGAGTCTCTCTGCACTACCTGAAATGCTTGCTTACTCTAGGAGGAGAAACTCATTATTTCCATCATAAACAATGGAGACAAAAACAGGTTAAACCGCAGGTTTTTCTAGCTATGCCTTAGTAATAAAAAAAGACAAAAAAACATAACATTGTTAATAAGTATGTAAACAAGGATATGATATCATGCAACATCATAATTTTTATCTTTTGTTTTCTCTTCTTCTTCTTCTTCTTCTTCTTCTTCTTCTTCTTCTTCTTCTTCTTCTTCTTCTTCTTCTTCTTCTTCTTCTTCTTCTTCTTCTTCTTCTTCTTCTTCTTCTTCTTCTTCTTCTTCTTCTTCTTCTTCTTCTTCTTCTTCTTCTTCTTCCTCTTCTTCTTCTTCTTCTTCTTCTTCTTCTTCTTCTTCTTCTTCTTCTTCTTCTTCTTCTTCTTCTTCTTCTTCTTCTTCTTCTTCTTCTTCTTCTTCTTCTTCTTCTTCTCCCTTTTATTCTTCTCCTTCTTCTTCAAGAGTGTTCGTTTTTCGAAGATGAAGGTATATAAACTTGATGATTATAGATTAAAGAGACGTAGACAAATTAATGTGCAGAGCTTTTGCGCACATAATCCTAATCGTGTTGGCAGAAACTACACAGCTGAGGAGAAAAATATTAGAACATGCCTTTTATATTGTTTTCAATAACGCTTGTCAACATGGAGGATATTTTGAAGGAGTATTGGATGAAGAGAGAGCGACTGAGAAAGAGAGAGAGAGAGAGAGAGAGAGAGAGAGAGAGAGAGAGAGAGAGAGAGAGAGAGAGAGAGAGAGAGAGAAAGAGTGAGAGAAATGTAATAAACAAGTAGAGAGAAAGAGTGAGAGAAATGTAATAAACAAGTAGAGAGTCCGATGCCATAAGAAAGAGAATAAGACACTTATATACTATATTAAGCAAAAGGATATGGCCAAGTTATACAGCGGAGACACCAAAGCCTGAAGTAGTTCTTCTGATCCAGCACATAGAAAGTTTTAGGAGCAAATCCGGGGAACAGCAGATCTTCGCCATCCTCGCTGTCGTTAGGATTGTTGTGATTGTCCTGGTTGTCTTGGTCCGTACCGTCATGGAGCTCCGCCCTGTTTGAGCTGTCCGGCCCACCATCTCCGCTGGAGTCTCCGGGGCAGTTTTTGCCGTTACCACAGCCACCAGCACCAACGCCACACGCCGGCGACGGCACGGGTGTAGCTACTACTACAACATGATGTTGACCAGCGCGGGGGCTGATGCCACTGCTGATGGCACTGCCGCTGCTACAGCCACTGATCCTCCTGGCGTTGGAGTTCCCGCCAGGGGGGTCGCCCTCTACACTGGACGCCTCTAGGATACTGTCTCCTTCCTCCACAGACAGCAGCGCCCCTGGTGGCCGAACCCCGCAGCCCCCGGGCTCTGGACTCGCTCCGCCGTGCGGACTCTGGATACAGCGGCGCAGGGTCAGGGGTGTGGACTCCTCGCTGGTTCCAGCACCCGGCTGCTGGCGTCTTCTCAGGTTGCCATGCCCGCCGCTGATGTGTGGAGCGGCCGCTGAGCAAGCGGCTTGAGGGGCAGCCGAACTGCTGCTGTTGTTGTTTTTCTTGTTGCTGCTGCTGCTGCCGCTGCTGTCATTGGTGGCAGCTATATTCTCGCCCGTGATGCCACCATGGTCATTGCTCTGACGATTCTCATCATGGCGGGAAAAACCTTCCCCGCCCTTGTCACCGCAGGCGTCATCTAGCGGCTCTAAGATGACGGGGACAGGTATGTAACCACCCGGTCCACTCGATTCCTCCGCCATAACTCCTGGGGGGTGGGGAAGGGGACGGCTGACGCCGGTGAAGCGGGATCTTGGGTTAGCTTACGATTGTAAGTGCCTGCGGCCTTAGTTTCGACATGAATGTTTTATCACTGTCCCTTAAAGGCGGTCGGCGCCGGCAGGAACGGCTAGGGTTCCATGGCTTGCCTGCAGCCGACAGATCGATGGTCGAGCCTGCAGGGGCGATAATTACAGCTGGGAGAAGGAGGGACAATTATTGGAGCCGTGTCGTTCCAGGCCTACAAATCGTGGAAACGCTCTCTCGCCCTCAGGGCTTGACACACGAATCAATTGGAGACGGCAGGCAAGCTGAAGGCCAATTTTGATAGATGTGGTAGATTTTAGCGTTTCTCGCCCCATACTGAGGTCTTGCGTCTATGTAAGATTGTAACAACTAATTATGATTCGAGTTGATATCACCAGTTTCACTGATCTTGATTAATGCGTTACATCATCGACAGGGACGTAATTAGCTCGATGAATATCCACCTAACTTGATTGAGGGAGAAAAAGAGATATCGCTTAGTTTTTAAGGTTACTGCAATTTTATTGTGACTTAAAACAAGTTTACCCTGATTACAAAATACCTTAAGCTTTTGATGGGTAGTTTAATTTTTTTTTCTTTAAGTTAAACAAGTCCATGAATCACAAATACAGCCATCAGAAATAACATTCTCTAAATGTATTCAAATATTTAACTTAGTGAAATAACTGACGCCGACTGCATCTCATTTCCTTGATTTTCCCCAAAATCGATAAAATGCAACTTTACAGCAGATCCTAGACCAATGTATTGTTTTGAAACATGGCTTTATACGTCTAATTTAGTTAATTGCTTAATTACTGCAGGGGATTTAAGTGTTTCTTATTGGGAAATCGCTAATCCTCGTGTCTTACACCAGATCAAGACAGTTAACCAAAACAATAAAAATAGAGTTTGATATAAAACTAAAGTAAACATCCGTGGCTCTTAACAGAATGTAAAATTTATAACGAAGCTCTATGAAATGAATTTTATTCGATCCTCTTAATCACCTTTTCCACTTTATTTTTTTACATGTTAATTCAAGATTCCAACATTCAAAATCTATTTTCAAAAACCAAGAATTATAAAGAACCGACACTTTTTCAGATTGAGTTAAATACATCATTACGAGGTCCATTTCATAAATAAGTTTCCCTACTCTATAAAATCAAAACCGTCTAAGCTATATGTACATGAAATTTGGCACACTGAAGGATCAAACCTTTTGGGAATTCGCAATGAAATTTTGTGGCACTATGTTGAACGGATACAAAATAGCATTTACTTTTCTGAAGTACGTTGGAGCAAAATGGCCGGCATAATAGAAAGCTCACCGGCACACCAAAATTTTTCAAGATATGACATCCGTGTCATCATAAAATTTTCTGTTATTTTGGGAAGAGATGCATCATGCATTCACAAAGATCTAGTGACTGTTTTAAGAGAAAATGCTCCTTCTATTCAGACGGTAAGAAAGTGGGTAAAAGCTGTTTCAGAGGGACGAGATGACATGGAAGATGAACCTCGTCCTGGCCGACCTGTGACAGCATGCGGGGATGCAAACATTTCTAAAGTTCTCGTTTCATTGAGTGATGACAGACGAAAAACTTGTGAGGAGATTTCTACGGAAACATCGATGTCTAGAACGTCCGTGTTTAGAGTTCTAACCAACAAACTGAATAAGAAGAAGAAGTTTTCAAAATGGGTTCCACATTTGCTGACAGATGAGCAGAAGTAGTCAAGGGTCAATTTTTCCAGAAACTTTTTGCGGAGATTTCAAACTGAGCAAAATGACTTTTTGGGTCGGATAATTACCGGTGATGAGACTTGGGTGTATTCCTGGGATCCTGAAACAAAGCGGCAGTCAGCCGAATGGAGAGACTTTGATGAGCCTCGTCCAGAGAAAGTTCGACGCAAACAAGGGGCTCTCAAGGTCATGCACATGATCTTTTGTGACATGAATGGTGTGATTCTGCGCTGGCCTGTACCTATAGGCACCACAATCAATGCACAGTACTACAAGAAGGTGCTGCAAGACAAACTCAGACCTGCCATTCGAAAGAAACGACCCGGGCTGTTGGAGTCAGGCATCTTGTTTCACCACGACAATGCGCCAGTCCATACGGCCCGGGCAGTGACAGACGTTTTGGCTGGCTACAAGTGGCAACTGCTGGAGCATCCTCGCTATTCACCTGACCTTGCTCCCTGTGATTTTCACCTATTCCCTAAAACGAAAGAACATCTTCGCGGCCAGCGATTTGAAACAGAAGAGGACATTATTCAGGCTACGAAAGTAGCAATAAAGAACCTGGACAAATGTTCTTACGTCACTGCATTTAAAGACTGGTTACAACGGATAGAGAAATGCGCCAACAATGGTGGATGTTACGTTGAATAGGTCAGATATTAAAGGCAATCTGAGCCAAATTTCATCATCTTATGCCTTTTGGTTGTTGATTTATGGAGGTGGGAAACTTATTTATGAAACGGACCTCGTACATAGACCAAATGGTTGCAAACGGCGTATTTAAGATGGAAAAAAATGTTGATCGAGCGGTATTAACTTTTCTTAGTCATGAATTCGTTTTCATTTAAAAATTACTGTTCTGTGGCATAGTCTACAAAATTTCATGTTTTTAGAAACAAATGACAAACGATAAAAAATAATCATCGAGCTATAATATGCCATGAAATAGTATCGTCGCACGATAATCACGTAATCATTTTTATATTCAATAGCCGCAATCATCAATAACAGGCCAATTAGGATACACCTTTTTCTGGTGGTCTTTAAGGCTATCATGGCGTCATGTTTCAGATGAATCACAGTGCTTATATTGCAAAACAGAACAAAAACAAAACAAAACAAAACAAAACAAACAAACAAAACAACAACAAAAAAAAAGAAACAAAAAAGAACGTTTTCCGTTTAATTTCTTATTTCTTTTCTCTAAGGAAATCATTATAGGTTATCGCTCTTTTTATCTCAAGATAAAGATCATCGCCCATTTCGTAAAGAAACATAATTTACATATCCACCTATATGTTGTTATCCAATAATGTATGACTTCTATGAATATATGGTAGCTATGTGGTAACAGCCTATATATTGAGAAGAATCCATTCGGATTTAACGAAAACCTTTCAGACTAGCTCCTTAGCTTTATAATTAACTGCAGTTGAAACAACTAGACATAGTTCTCGAAATTTCTACATTTTTCTTAATAGAAGATCATTAAAATCCGTAAAAAAACAATCAAATTAGGAAAAAAGTAACAAAGTCTGTGTGTGTATGTAATACTGAAAAAGAGCTTATTCAGTTCTTTCGCAGTCTATGTAAAGATCCCTATATATGTTTATTATGTCGCAGTGAATTCCGGAAAAATGCCTTGAGATGCATTCTTTTGCTTATTAAATTTAACCTGATTAATGATTTTAAGAAAAATATAAACAGATTGGAATTTTTGGAATTTCGCAAAATTAGTTAGGCTTTTTCTAAGAATGTTCACGCATTGAAATGAAAAGAACGAATATCAAAGACCTGACAATATATTGAGTCACTTACAGAAAATCTGTGTTCAAAAGGAGGTTCAAAGATGCTAGAAATGCACAATTTATGTTTAATTTATTACCAGTTTAAAAACAGGACCAACGCGGCTTCTTTCGCATCATTTGTTTTCTAAGCTTAAGTCAAGTATTTCAATAAACAAACATTCCGCTCTTTGTAACAAATTATGAGAATATTGCTGTACCTTTTTCACCCCCTTACAACTGAAAATAGATGACTCTAAAACAAAACAAAACAAAACAAAACAAACCAAAAAAACCACCAATAAAGTTAAGATATAATCGTTGCAATAAATTAAAAAAAAATAATGCTTGGATAATTATCAAGAACTAATCAAGAATCACGCTTATTATTTTAGCATTAAAACAAATAGTACATTGTCGTTGTTAAAAAATAGTTAAAAGAAACAATCCCAAGAAACTTTCACATTGCACTTAAAACACAGATAAGAAAAGGTACAATTTTCGAAGCCATAATTCCGAAGTAATCCTCAATTTTCACCGGTGAGAATGAAAGGTGGGCCCGGGCGTCGAGCTCAGAACTCGCGTGCAGTCTATTGAGAGATCACGGTGCTACGCCTAGATCAGACCTGTAGCACTCTCGCCACGCTCACGGCTGAGCCGACACTGCGGCCTAGGTGCTCATCTGGAAATCAGTGGGGGCATAGAGAGACACAGAGAGAGAGAGGTAGGGAGGGAGGGAGGTGAGGGGGAGGGAGAGGGAGAGGGAGAGAGGGGAAGGGAGGGGAGGGGAAGGGCTGTTCGCTGCCGAGGAGAGCTCTGTCGCCTCTCTATCGTCATCAATATGGCGCGTGTCCTCAGCCGGGCAGGCAAGCAAGCAGGCACGGGAGTGCTCGTAAACTACCTCCCCGTCTCCCTATCCATCCCTCTTCTCACTCTCTCTCTCTCTCTCCCCTCTCTCTCTCTCTCCTTTTCTCTCCCATTTTATCTTTCTCTCTTTTAGCCTAGGCAAGTATATTGATACCGGTATCTGTATGTCTATCTGTCTCTCTCCCTTTGCCTGCCCGTCCGTCTGTCTGCCTGACTGTTTGTCAATTTAGAAAAGTCGATGTATCCGTCTGTTTCTCTCTCGCTCTCTGTCTGTCTGTCTGTCTGTCTGTCTGTCTCTCTCTATCTATCTATCTTCATCTGTATTGTTGCAGGCATTATACCTTGTGTCTGTCTCTATCTCTAACTCTCTTTACCTGTCTGCTCTAAATCTCCCTTCCCTCCTCCCTCCCCCCCCTTTTCTCTCTCTCTTTCTCCCTCTCTCCTCTCTATTATTGTTCCATCTTGTTTTTCTCTCTTTTCTATTCATTTTTATCATCCAGTGTCGCACAAAGATGGCAATGCCCAGCACACCAACGGCTATGAATCAATGAATGCACTAAGACAGAAAAAGAAGAATGAAGCGCTATGTTAGAGTGAGAGAGGATGACTGGGATTCAGTTTCGGAAAGAGAAAATGTGGAGGAATTAAGTAAGAGAAAAAAGTGAGATGATGATGATGATGATGAATTATAGACTGCAAAGATGAAAGTAAGTGGCATATTGGAAATAATCTATTTGAAGCTATGGGAACTTAAAATAGTGGTAAATAACTTTATCGTTTTACTCGCTGCTCTTCTTCTTCTTGTTCTTGTTCTTGTTCTTCTTCTTCTTCTTCTTCTTCTTCTTCTTCTTCTTCTTCTTCTTCTTCTTCTTCTTCTTCTTCTTCTTCTTCTTCCTCTACTCCTTTAAGATGACCCTTTACTAACCAATCGCTTCCCCCTCTCTGTTCTATCTCAGTCTGCCAGCCAGTCTGTTTGTCTGCCTGTCTGTCTGCCTGTCTCTCTCTCTCTCTCTCTCTCTCTCTCTCTCTCTCTCTCTCTCTCTCTCTCTCTCTCTCTCTCTCTATATATATATATATATATATATATATATATATATATATATATATATCTGTTTTGAGACGATTCCAACTATCAGGTCTTTGGCAGGCAGACAATCCCGCATCTTTCCCGTCATCGTGATCATCATCAATCATCAACATCCTCATCACCACCACCACCGCCAGCACAAACATCCCAAAGTCTGAATAATACTGTCATGTAATGGCGTCATTACGCGGCACCCAGGCTTGCGCCTGCTATCGTCTGCTGCTGTGTCGTGTAGTCTGCTAGAGTTGCTGGTCCTTGTCGAGACCAGGCATATGGCGGACGTCTCCCCGGCTGGGCAAGATCATCGGTTCTGCCCACCATCCCTGACACAGCCCAGGCAGTAGGCCTAGGCCACCTTGTTGACATCATTGTCACTGTCGGTAGAAGAAGAGGGTTGGAATCTTTTGTCAGCAGGTTTGTGAGGACTGCAAGTTCTCAACAAATCTGTTTCTGCTATTTTTTCGAACTTTTTTTAAAACTTTCTCTCCTCTTTTTGTAACTATCTGTCTTTTTCTGTCTCTGCCTATCTGTGTATCTGTCTGTCTGCCTGCCTGTTTGTCTTTCTGTATCTTTCTGTCAGTCAATATGTCCATTCCTACCTCTCTCTTTCTCTCTCTTCCATAAATATATATATATATATATATATATATATATATATAATTATGTGTATATCTATGTGTGTGCATGTGTGTTATTCTCTCTTTCTTTCTCCATCCCTCTCGATTCCACATAACTATCCTCTAATTGCAAAATCTGTTTCTTTCTTAATATTGCGTTTCTCTAGAATTCTCTGCTGGACCCAAAGCTTAATGTTTTTTGCATTTATCTTTAAATCTCAAAGTTTATTTTAACCTCTCTCTCTATCGCTCTCTCTTTATCTATCGATCCATCTATCATTCTCTCTTTATCCATATATCTCTCTCTCACTGCTTTTCATGATTTATCCCACAAAATTTTGACTCAATTTATCTCTCTCTGTTCACGTCGGTGTCTGACATGTCTCTCTTTTTCTGTCTCCATTATTTTATCTTTCCACCATTATCTTGTTTTCTTCGCTCTTTTTATGCCCACATATTTTTTTTCCGTCAGGGACCACTAGTGATATGACAAAACCCGATCGATTTATTACATAATCATTTTATTACACATACCTTGTTTAGGTTGAGCCCGTTCACCTATTCACTGTACACCATTGAATCTTTTGCAATACATTCGATATGCATTATGCCTTTATTCTCAACTATAGTCTGTCCCAATTGACCAAGAAGCATAATACTTTCTACAGCATACAAATGACGCTTACCAAGGCCAATTCTTCTTTATTACAATCGCAGTCATTATCATCAGAGAAAATGTGTAAGGCACTCACAAACACAGAAAATAAAAGACTTTGAGCTGTGAATAATTATGTCATTTCAATATTCCCCTCGCCTCTTCATTTCTGCGAAATTTACTGAACTAAGGAAATGTAACATACAAATAATAGTTTCCTAGTTAAGGCAAGACAGTATGAAGACGAGTCGAGCTTAACTACTAAAATAACAAATTAGTAATAAAGAACTTAAATTGGAATTTGAAACTTAAAAAAAAAAAAATAAGAAAAGGTTGACACGTACATGCATTGTATATCTTGGTCCTTATTTCTTCATCTTTTAAAGTTTTAAACTTTTTTTTATTTCCAAATAACACTCAGCCGGCAACAAGCGTAAACAATAATTATGTTTATAAACTATTAGAGCTTCATCTAATTGTAGTTTTGCTTAGAGTTCACAATCCTTTCACAATGCTGTTGAGGCGACTGTGCACATGATAAAATCCAGACTTAACAATCTGTATATAAAAATCTATGGGGGCCATAATCATGATTGAGCTTAGTGCAGCCTAGATTTCACAACCTGTTCACAAAGCTATCGGGGCTATTTGTACATGGTGTTGTCTTAAGTTCACAACCTGTTCACAGGGTATAGATTCTATTTGTACTTAGTGTTGCCTTAAGTTCACAACCTGTTCACAAAGTACGGATTCTATTTGTACTTGGTGCTGCCTAAAGTTCACAAGCTATTGACAAAGCCACAGGGGCTATTTGTACTTGTTTTCTGCCTAAAGTTTGCAAACTGTTCGCAAAACTGCGGAAGACATAATTACCGGTATGTGCAAAGTCCTGCCCAAACTCTCTAATTTGTGTACGAAACTGTTGGGCCAATTAAGCATTCTGCTACCTTGAGTTTACAATAATGATGAGAAAACTGTTCACTCTTTATTGTAAATAAAGTTGAACTAGAGCCGTTTACATAGCTGAAAAAGTTATTAGAACATGTTACTGACTTGTGCTTGCAATGCAGTTAAATCATAAAAATGGAGCCATCATAAAAATGAATTTGTTCAAATTTCCAAGCAGCTCTTACAGTGCTGGATCTATAAATATAATGTCCATATCACGCCTATAGTACACGCACAACAGAACTAGCCATTGAGATTACATCTTCAACTAGATCTGCAAGGCGCTCTTTCCCTTTGAATGTCAATTATATATAGAAAAAAATCAAATGAAAGACAAACAAGTAAATTAAAATAAATTACCAAACAAATAAATTAAGCTAAGTCAACAATTTTTCATTATGATAAAGCAAAACTTTGAAGGGAAGTACGAGGTAGCTTTTAAGCTTGAAAGTGGAAAAAATAGATTACACGATTAGGAAAAATATTCATACACAGAAAAAAAAAATAAATGAAAATGATTATGTG
This sequence comes from Elysia crispata, assembly GCA_033675545.1. Taxonomy (NCBI): domain Eukaryota; kingdom Metazoa; phylum Mollusca; class Gastropoda; family Plakobranchidae; genus Elysia; species Elysia crispata. The sequence goes on along the minus strand of JAWDGP010000619.1, from coordinate 653,162 downwards.
AACAAGATGAAAAAAATGTTTTTTCAAAGAGTAATCTCCTCCTTAACATGATGAAAGGAATCAATACATTCTCATCTTCTGCTTTCAAAATGGCAGTAAAGAAAATCAGCTGGAGAAAACTCGTCGTAATGTCTTTACCGTAAGCTGTTGACTACAATAGCCTACATGACACTTAACACAAGGACTTGAAACCTGGGGTGGCATTAAAATCAAGGATTTGAAAATATATATAATAATTCTTCAGTATTCTCACAGTTTTAGAGAAGCTTTAGAAATCTATTTCTCTATAATTATCTATGAGCAATAGTTAGTTTGGACTTGAGATCTAAAGATCTAGATTATTTAGACCTTTTCTCTTTCTTTTGAGTGCTTCCTTCAAGTACAATTCTGATGCTTTGTGCATTTTCTTGATTATTTTCTCTTAAAAAACTCATAAACTTGAGACATAGATCTAGATTAGATCGATCTGACTCCAGATTCAAAATTTATTACAAGTTTCAGCTGAAATGTAGGTAAAAATTCATGGAACTTAGTCCTTCGTGCACGAGAAAGATTAGCTGACGGCTAAATAATAGGCTATAGAGAATAATGGATCTAAAAAGTCAGAAGGCAAAATTGTTGAAAGAGAGGGATGTTGAATAAGTCGGAGAAGAGTTGTAAAAGTAAGAGAAAAAAGTCAAAGAAAAAAGAGAAGAGAGGCAAATAGAAAGAGGAGAAAGGGTGGGGTATTGAGTAAAGAGTATAAAAAAAGAGAAAATAAGTAGAGAGGAAATTTATAAAATAATTAAAAAAAAACCCGAAAAGTAGAAGAGATGTAAACAACAGCTCACACATAGGAAGAAAGAAGGTGAGAGACATAAAAAGAGGAAGAGAAAAAAGGCCGCTTTCATAGGCATTAAATTATGATTAATATATATTTATATTTAATGAAAATACATAAAAGAGGGTAGAAAACTAGATAATCAAATAAATACTTGCTTGGACACATACATATAAAACACATTCATACACACACGCATACACACACACACATATATATATATATATATATATTATGTTTCAGAGAGAGAGAGAGAGAGAGAGAGAGAGAGAGAGAGAGAGAGAGAGAGAGAGAGAGAGAGAGAGAGAGAGAGAGAGAGAGAGAGACAGACAGACAGACAGACAGACAGAGAGACAGAGACAGACAGAGAGACAGAGACAGAGACAGAGAGACAGAGAGAGAGAGAGAGAGAGAGGTTCTCAGACACAGATTTTTTCGGTTAGTTAACATATATAATACATAAAAGCGAAAACAATTGAAACAAACAGTCATATTAAGTGCAAGTTATGTGAGATGAAGTATATGAGATTGACAGTTTATTTCTGACTCAAATAAAAACGAAAGATAAAAAAAAGTTATTAAACAAAAAACCCACCTAAATGACCAGTCTGAAAATATCAGTGGTATGACGGTTCCGAAAGTCTGAGAAATTCACTCTTCTAAAACGACAACGTTCATCCATTTCAGGTTCGGTTTACTGGATTTATGTTATTTATTATTCACCGCGGGAAATCATTTTACAGACGTAATACAATATAAATGAGCTGCTTTTATTAGACAAGTGATAGTAATTTCTCGAAAATGAAACCAAAATCATCGGATTACTAATTATTAGCATTGAGCGTCCTTGGGATATGCCGATCTCTTTGTTAAAAAAAAAATTACAAGATACGAATTGACAGAGTACACAAAAGCAATTACGAAATAAACTGAGCTCAGTATGAAAGACACAGAAACACAAAAGAATGTATGTGACATTCAAAACGTTTCTTTTCTCCTCTCGGCTTCGTTAGAGAGTGCTCGATTGGGCAGACGTGAATACATAATCATTCAGACAACCATTTTCAGTCATGGTTCCTTAAGATTGAGCCAGACTCCATTAATGGTCAGTCTGTCCACGAAGCCTCATAAAGCAATAAAGAAGATCATGTCCTTCGCAATGACCTCAGGAATTTGTCTCGCGCAATAATTCTAATCTGAGATTTCCCGAAGACTGCATAGGATCTACAGCAGTTCTCTTCCGCACGTGTACGGTCACACTGTATAGAAATAACACACCACTCTGTGGGCTGTAGACAGCTTATATGTCTTTTGTGTGAGCGAAGACTTTGACAATCTTGTTTCATTGTGGAAAAAAAATCAACGTGTATCACACGCATCAGTTCTGTCATCGTATTGTACTGGATAACAAGGTGAAAGAGTTTCTTTTTTCCCTCCTTATAAGATAAGATAGGATAAGATGAGATTTACTTTATTCATCCCTCTTAGGGATATTCAAAATTGACGTGCCCATTAACATGAAAAAGACATAAATACATACACTAAATAAATAAATAAATACATATAAGTAAAAAAAAAAACCACACACACACTTATAAAGCTAGATGCATTCATGTTTCGTATCAGAGCAAGTATATAGAGTAAGTTTACATATCTAAAATGATTAGCTTATAAAGATTAAAATGAATAAGTATAATAATGGTATTATTATTTTAAAAAATCACATCTTAAAGTTTAAAAACCATAATGAATTAACAAAAGATAAACTTTATTTTCACCCCATTAGTAAAATTCTTTTTCACACGTGTAGCAGATTAAATACAATTGCATGCACAAAAATCATGCACACTTGTAGACTCATTACATTATATTCGAGTCATCACTTTGGGAAAACCTATTATGACTGCTCATGGAGTTTGAATTACATAGCCTAATACTGTGTGGGATATATGAACTTAAATGTCTGTTATTTTAGTAGGAATATACAAAAACCGATGACCTCTAGATGATTTAATGACCAAAGAGTACAAGAGATGGTCGGTGTCCTCAATTATTCTAGACTCTATTTATCTTCTGCAATGATGACTCTCGGAAAATATCATGGAATAAATGTTTAGTAAATTTACTGGCTCTATTTAACGCCCTTCCAAAGGCATTTTTTTATCTTTCCCGCCCCAGTTTGTTATACAAAAAAAAAACAACAACATCAAAACAATACTCACTGAACAACTGATTTATGAAAAAGAGTAATAAGTGTTTTGTCAACATGTAATTTGTGAGTTTTCTTAGAAAACACACCCCCTTGTTAATTTTGCTTTTTTTATTTTTGCATGGTCAGACCACTGCAACTTGTCGTCAATAGTTACTCCTAAATCCGTCTATTTCTCTTTGTTTTTCTCTGTCTGTCTGTTTATTGGTCTGTCTGTCGTGTCTTTACTGTTTTACTGTGTCTCTCTGTCTGTATTTTATTTCTCGTCTCGTCTCTTTCTCTCTGTCTGTCTGTCTGTCTGTCTGTCTGTCTGTCTGTCTGTCTGTCTCTCTCTGTTTGTCCGTGTCTTTGATTCTCTGCGTCTTCTCTGTCTGTCTGTGTGATTGTCCATCTGTCTGTCTTTCTGCCCCCCTCTCTATTTGTCTGCCTGTCTGTTTCTGTCTCTGTCTGTCTGTCTGTGTGTCTGTCTCTGTCTCTGTCTCTGTCTCTGTCTGTCTCTCTCTCTACCTTCTTCCTCTTGCCGACTCCTTTCATTCTAATCTTCCTGCTAAAACTTTATTTTTTTGAATGTCCTCTTTTTTATTCATATTATTGGGTTGTTTTTTGTGTTTTGCTTTTTTTGTTACCAGGTTTTTTTTAATGTTCTATAATATATTGATCTTTTTTTTCTCTCACATGATTTTGTGATCTGCCTGCAAATCTCTGTATGTGTTGCTGCCTGGGCTAGGTTTTGTGTCTAATCACGACGTTGAGCTGAAAGCTTACTTGAGTTGTATGTTTTTTTTTTCATTTTTATTAGCTGCACGATACCACTTTTTATAGTTTTTTTTCACAATACCTCGCAACTAGACTTCGTACAGTAGATTGTCTTCCGTCAAGCTTATACGCTTCCTCCAGAATAAATAGGCGAAGTCATGCCTATTAGCTTGACGAAACTAGTATTAAAGGCTGGATTGTCGAACAATGATTCACTAACTTGGTTTTTACCATGAATTCTCTGTTATCCTGTTTGTCAAATTCTAAATTGTACATTATGTTACAATGAATGTGGTATTAAAATCGTTTCATCGAATGCCATGGGAAGCTTAATGTTTAAGCTAGTTCATGCACTTCAATGCACATTTAATATTATGTTTCTACAGAAGTCGTGAAAAAAGCTTTGAATTCATTCAGTATTTCGATTTTTATATTGGCTAAGCCTAATGATCAGGATCAGCAACCATTGTGTGAACATCCTACAAAATGCGGATTTTGATTGGGTGTGTTAATCTTATTTTAAGATCTTTTTAAACCCATTATAATAAGAGCTGCGATTCCCGCAAAAAGTGCATAATGGTGCACTGGTTTTGGGAATTCATAGCTGCACATTTATCTAAACCGTTATGATAATGAACTTTGAAAAAGATCTATGAAAAGATGCAACTTCTACAAAATTGGCCAACTATAATTCCTATAAAGATTGGAAGCAAGATATAACCCGGCCATAGGAAATATCTTTTTCTTCGATCGCCAGAAGAAATTTTTACCTATGAGTCAAAACAGCTGGGATGGACAATAAGTCGTTTTTTCCCTTAATTTAAACAAATTAAGCATTTAACATAATGGGGCAATAACTGGAAACTAAACACATATAGTTCTTTTTAATGCTTTAATAGTTCGAAACTGAAATTGAACAATTGGGCACATATCAAAATGTTTGCTCCAAAGAAAAACAAGAATATTTCATATTCCTAGATTTAGATTTAAATTTGAAGAAGAATGTACATCCAGTCTTGATTCCATTTGTTTAGATTTAGATCAAAATCTAGATTGGCTATGTCGAAACTTGGATCTAAATTTAGTCTTAACTTTATTTTTACATTACGTGCGCGACCGAATGTCTTACCTCTGACGGTAACAAACAAAAGGCCTCAGCCGCATATTTGCATAGGACAAGATCAAGTATTCACTGAACCAAAGTGATGTAGGATGCCGTACTAGGCATCCACGATGAAAGTAATCTAACAGTATATGATTTCACAATAAATTTTGACACCCCCCCCCTCCCCCTCAAAATTTAACTGTTTTTCAAAGATAAAAAAAAAAACATGCCAGTGTCCTGGAAAGTTTTTGTAAGGGTCAAACTAGATAAAAAAAATTCAACATTCTAAGACTATTTCTATTTTTTGGCAAGATGCAACATCTATCTCTAGATCTAACTTTGAGCACTAGGAACAGCTCCTCCTCGTCATCATGGCGAAGCGGTTAGTTAACGGCAGGTGTGCAGAGAATGAGGCGGAAAAATTATCATTGGATGAAGTGTAGAGGTTGATTCGGTCAACAGAATTTTGAAGTCGTCATATAATTATAATTATATTCTAGATTCTACACCAATGTTATCACTTGAACTGTAATCTAAGTTTTCTCTCGCCTCCATTTTGCGAACTCTATTTTTTCATCCAATGAAATTCGTTTTATCTCTCTGGTAACTAGACGACTCGACTTTTGAAAAGAAGACTATTGAATTGGAAGCCCTATCCATCCACTTAGCCATGGATGTTTTATGAAAGGGTGCCCTACAAGCTGATTGGATTTCCAAATAAGGGCCCTCACCCACTGCATCTTAAATTACATTAAAGCTATTTTATATGTTAAAAATGTCCGCTCTATTCTATTTTAACAGTATGAATATACATTAACTAATACTACAGACTTTTGACTCTGCAGTCTGTTTATCGACTTTAATGTGGGCAATGAAGGAGCACATTAAACCTCTAACTTCAAAAAATATGATCGGGATTAGATAAATCTAGACCTACAATAAAAGTTTTCTAAAATTTTGCTCGAGTTTGGTCGTTTATTATTTTGGTTATAATCCGCATGATAGTGCTTGCATGTTGTTTTTTTTTATTGTTTGCAGGTTGACGGTAATCTATATTTTCTAGATATGTAATTGCCTTTAAGAATTACATTTTGTCAATATTAAAAAAGCTGTAAAACAATATACTATGTTAATATTATGTTAAAAATTTTCCAAATAAACCTCTCTCATTTTTAAACAACCATATTTAGAACAAGGGTGCAGATTACTCAAAGCTTGTTACTATGTTAACATGATTTTTAGCTGCTAGTTCGACATTACCGCTTCTCATTAAAATCAAGATTTTATTGTTAAAACATTATTATTGATTATACTGAGATAAAATTGTTATTAAAGCTTGCATTTTCAAATTCAAAAGTGCAGAAGTCAATTATTTCAACGTGGGTGTATATGCTTTGCGACTAGATTAATGTCAAACACAACATGGTGTGCATGCGTCTAGGTTAAGTATGCTAGAAATAGCTACAGTTTACCATGTGGTATACAACATGTCATCGCATTGTATAGAGACAGCTGCTCAAAATAATCAAAATATGTGTTAACTCCTTCCCTATAATGTTAACATGCGTGAATTAGTTTAAATGTGATATGACTGCTTGATAAAAAAAAAATAAATGAAAATCACACAATTAAATTACAAACATTCCTTCTGCCAATTTCAAAGCTTGGTTTGACAATCGAAATCAGTTAATAAAGAATAACAAACACTTTCCTGGCTAGCTCTTTACGAGCATTTTTTTCATGTTATTTTCATGCGTCCTATATATATATATATATAAATAAGCAATCTTATCGATTAGAATCAACGCACACACACCGTTAGAAAAAAATTGAATAATATGTAGTTGTTGGTGGATTATTTTCTTTTTTAATTTTTTTTAGTTGTCAATATTTTCTCCAACCGAGGTCATACTATATCTGGATTGATTGTAGTCACGAGAACAGTCAGTCTATCATGGGATTCACAGCCGCACAGACAGCTTGGAGGACTGCAGAACTAATTATACTTACTTAAAGTAATACAAGTCACACACCTCATTACTAGGGGCGAGGGTCGGGGATTCTGGCTGTTTCCAACGGGAATTAGTTTTCTACTAATTTTATTTTTTAAACTATAATGGGTCCAAGAGTTCTTTTCATTAAATTTCGATCTGAGTGTAGACGGGTGGGATCCTAGATCTAATATAAGAGCGGCGGATCAAAAATCAGGAAAAGATTACTTTTTCTCTAGATATCTAGATCTAGCTATCTCAATTCCTGCATCTGATATACATTTGCTAAACGTAGGATCACCACTTATCGATAGAAAGAAGTTAATCTTTATGATTATACATGTAAAAAAAAGTAAGATTTGGAAAGATTCCTTGGCCGGAAGATTATCTTTTGTCAAAGAAGAAGCAGGAAGTTTTTAGAGCAATTAGAGGATAAAATAACTAAGATTTAGAGGTAAGAAAGGGACCAAATCCTTAAGTTTGAAGCTGACTTTCTTTCTTATTAGTTCGATTTGGGCATTTTTTTTAATATCGAAAGGCATCCCTCTTTAACAAAATAGATTTTCTGTCCAAATTTGGTGGAATTCCATGCAGAAATAAAATCTCCACACCTTTTCGAAGATTTCACCAGTTGTATATTCGAAAATTTTCTATGGCGTCTCCAACAAGCTGAGTGGTCACCGACGGCCAAGGATATTTCATTTAAAAGGGACAGTACGACGGCCTGTCTATTTTCACGTGTAAAGACTTTATTTCCAGGGTTTTCCCAAGGTCTGAGCCCCAAGGCATCTACAGATTTGTAATGATTTAGAAAAGCAAACTTGGTCAAAGTTCTTAACGCTCATTATTGTGAACCGCATGACGACATTCATACGGCGCAGAAAAATATTTTCTTGTCGATCGATAGATTGATATTACCAGTTTAGGTGAGGATGAATACAAGCCTTTTCTAGACGAAAAAAACAACAACCGGCACGCAGGGTAGAGTTATAAAATAGCAACCCAACAAACGCACCAGTGGCTGTATGGTTTAAACTGTAGGACGAAACGAGTTTTTTTAATGGATGAACTAAAGCTACGACCTCAGACATAGGAGGGAAAAGGGTGGAGCGTAGAGAGTCCTTGAAAAAGAAGAAGATGGTAACAGAAAAAGGGACAGAGAGAAAGACAAAATGAGACGCATAGAAGAAAAAGGGAAAGAGGAAGAACCAGCATCCAATAATCACTAAGAATGAATTTAAAGAGGATGGTTTTCATTTTATGTCACACACAGTGTGGCAGTTCCAAGAAGGAGATTGCCGAACAATAAATTATTCAGACCAGAGATCCTCACACTAAACGATCTTCAGCTTGCTTGGGAACAGTGTACACACAATGACAACCTCTTCAAAGATTCTCTTTTTATCTGTTTCGATTTGGTAATAACGCAGTTCATGATCTCAATATTTCTTGAAGATCTATCGAACAGAAACAGCCATTTTTCGGCCATTGCATTGTAGAGGGAGGTACTTTGTGTTATGAATTTCAGTCTTCATTACTGCTCGGAATAAATAAATATAAAAGAAAGATGAACTCGAATATGGTGTTTAATTAGACGGTGGTTTCGTTGTTCGATTCATTGGTTGGTTCATTGACTGATTGACTGATCGATCGATTGATTTATTGATTGAAAGATTGATTATATATTAATTAGAGCAACCTTACTTTGAGACGATCTCAGTTCATTAAAGGATATATAATTATACAATATATATATATATGTATATATATATATATATATATATATATATATATATATATATATAGAAGAGCAAGATTTCACTGAAATATGGCGGCCTTACATTTATCGGGATGGCTTGTGTTCCATATAAAAGTCTTTGCAGGGCTAAGAGAAGAAAAGTAATTTTTTTTTTAAAGAAAGAAATATTAGAATAACACGTTTTATTCTTATTACCTTGGCATCGTCTACCGATTAATGGGACATAAAATAATAGTTTGTTTAGAGCCATGCTTTCGCTGCTGAGGGAAAATAATTCTATGAGTTTTCTCCTTTTTCATATCATACGAGGGAACAACACAAAACTAACTATTATTTTACTGCGGACATACACAATTCGCCTCTCCTCCAGGTATTAAACTGTGACCTGACCTGATCTGTTGAGCTGACTGATAATTAGTTCCCACACAACGCGAAAAATAGGCCACAAGTATCCCTTGAGGAAAAGATATCTCACTGTTACATCCCATTTACATTCATGAGTATGACAGTGTTCGAATATTTGGGCTATTTATATCAATGACTTTTTCTTTACAGATGTACTTACTATAATAACGTTTATGGTATCCTGTCGAAACAAATAATAATGCATAGAGAGGTAAAGGGTAGATGGAATAGACATGTAGATGAATACATGAATAATAGTGGCATAAACTGACTCACATTTCTCATTATAATACAGATGAAAACTATGAAAATCTCTTTGTATGAAAATCGCTCCAGATTTCACCGCCGCTGTATAATCAGTCAGTGTTGTCCTGTGGGCCATTGAGGCGGTGGAAAAAAAAAACTCCGCCAATCTATCATAGTGTGGCATTTATAAAACCTTAGAGAAGCTGATAACAGTTGCTTACTCTCAAATGTGCTTAGAATGAGTATTTTCATAATAAATGACTATATAAATTTTGAACATCCGTTTCGTGATCATAATTGAAAAGAAAACAAATATTAATTAAAATTCATAGCAAAAACTAAAAAAAAAGAAGTTAATTTTTAAATGATATCTGAAATTTTGGAATTATGAAAGTTGACGAAAGGAAAAAAAAATACAAGATGATTTGGTAAAAAATTATGATGTTCTTAAAATCATAAATGCTTTAAAAGTATTTAACCGAAAAAAATATAAAAGCAAACAGATAAAAAGATCATTTTGTTTTAGAAGGTACACACAAGAGAACATAACTTTTCTATTTCTCCTCCTATACTTAATAAAGGGCTAAGCTAATGAAACTCCCTGCTAACTCACATGATGTGAAGACATGACAGAGAAAACATGAAGATTGAAATGCATGAATCAGAGAATCACTGACTGATGGACTCTAGCGATAAACAATCCTCATAGTCAACAAAGAACACTCTCAGATCAAGCTATGGCTGGGTAAAATAGTTAAGTGGCAGAAATGCTAAAGTATAAAAACTTGTTTCTCTTCTCTTTAGGTATCCCTTTTGTTCATATGTTCTTATTTTGAAATTTGTACATGACACATGGAATATGTGGGTATGATCAACAAGGTTAATGCATTGTTTTTTCTTTCACATAATTATGTTCCATGCTCATACTTTTCATGTTAACATTAAATTTTTGTATATAATTATGGTATAAGCTTAGAAGTCAGCAAGAATAAAAGATGATGACTTTTTTTTCCTCTTTAGATATGCCATTTTAACTGGTACAAGCAATACATGGATACTGAAAACTGCCACTTTTGCCTTTAGATAAGTTGCTTGCTCATAAGTTTCCATGTTGACATTTTCACATGGTATTAAGAATAACGTCTCCACAAAAATGAGCAAACAACCGAATTCTTTTACTAAATAAATCAGCAAAAAATGTCAAGGTTTGAACAATTTACAACCTACGCAAACTTCCTCGTCTCGCCAATATTCATCCGCAACAGTAATTGCTGAAGACGAAGCTAGTCTCCTCATTCTCTGCTCGAGTGCATGTATCTCTAAAATGAGTCTTTTCGGGTGGGATTAAGAAAGGAAAACATTATGCATGAT
>JAWDGP010000619.1:622500-637500 GCA_033675545.1 Elysia crispata | reverse complement strand
GACTATTATTATTACTTGGTCAACATAATTATTAAATTAGTGCAAAATAAACTTTCGAATATTTTGCAAATTGAAGTGGGGAAGAAATAAAAAGTTAGGTAACAGAACATTAAAAGTCGGGAGAGTATAACAGGAAGAGGAAACGTAAACAGTGAAAAATATATTATAAATTACAAGGTGAAGGCAACCAGACACAAAAGTAAAGAGAAAGAAAATAAATGATAGTTGGAATAATTGGATTGGGATTTTACAAAACTAGGTGGGCAATTATTTATGATCCTTTATTATATTTTCGTCTTTTTAAATTAACTTTTTCTTTTCTTATAATCTTACTCTTTTATGCTCCTCTATTTCATTGCTTTATCCAGCGTTTCTTCTGATTGGTATTTCCAGTTTAAAAAGAGATAAAATTTCAACATTTTAAGTTCAGCCATCTCTATTAAATGTGTGTTCTCGAAAAATAAACACGACTTACTATAGTGACCAATTCGTTTTCTTTTTTGTTTTGTTTTTTTGCTTGAGCTGCTGTTATCATTTTTGAAAAATATTTACCAAACGAGCACGTAAAAAATATTACTCAAACTTATGTCAAAGAACATGTCTTTACCCCAAAAAAAAAAAAATCAAAAGATTCTGTTTCGATCAGAAAACACCAACTCCTATGACATCATTCAATCCAACGCGTGATGCTTTTTTTTGGTTCTCAGATTCTATGTCTCCGAGGACAGTTATTTCCGGTTGTGCTTTTAAAAGGTGTGTAATTTGAGCTTTCCTTATTCCCCTAGAATCTAAATATAAAGTAAGGTCTTGTTTCATGAATAATGCACTCTGTGCGTCAGAAAAATCGAGTGAGTCCGAGCTATTACCCTACTGTGAAACAAAAAAAAAAAAAAAAAAAAACCAAAAAAAAAAAAAAAAAAAAAAAAACAAGACCAATACAAAAAAGTTATATCTACATCTATTATTTATCAATCTCGCAGGAGATTGGTTCAGGATAACAAGATTTCTTGTCTTTTTCGTACATCATTTTTGTGGTCTTTATTCCAACAAAAGACATTTTGCTGATGACTCAGAACAGTGCTACTAAATCTGTTTTCGGACAAAAAGTGAGTAACTTTTATTAATCATTCATGATGGGTAACCGAAGAATAAAATTGAAGAGTGCGAAGCGAAACAGGCAGAGAGACACACTGACTGACCTTGTTTATACGCTGTACGTGAGTGATATTTAATCGGACAATTTTGATGGAGAATGCTGAAAAGAGATGGGATATGGAATAGACAGTCAAATTCCTGCTCTGTTTTGTTTTGTGGATAATTTTAATAATATTGGAGACCAAATAAATATGTAAAACCAGTGGTATTTTAACACCCTTCTACACCGTTATTATTAGCTTGTATAGGAACTCACAAAATGTGCCTAGTAGATGAGTTAGCTCTCTTTGTTATCATACCACTATCTTGAGTAAATTCATAGCTGTAAATTTTTATATCATAAAGATAATGAGTGATTCGCAGACTTCTAAATAGTCAAGAATTTTCCAAAATTAGGTAACCGCTCTCATTAAAAATCTAAGCCTATGGACAGAAAAAAAAAAGGAAACAATTTTTTTTCGCCCAACAGATAAGGTTATAGCATAAAGACAATTACTCATCCTTTTGGATGGTGGTACAAAATAATCTTTTACATAAACTTTTAAAGGTCCAGATGGAAACACTCTGAACGCTCTTCGTAGACACAATGTCTCCTTGTTTCCAATATCTTGGCTGGCAAAGTAATGAAGCGACAGTGGAATGTTGTCGCCGGGAGCTTTGCGGCTCTCCCTGGCTTGACAGATTAAGCTAATTACTGGCTCTCGCTGCCACAGCCTTAATGCTTGCCTCTCTCCTGTTTCATCAAGCCAGAAGTCCACTGAGGGCAGTGACCTGTGGTCAGTTACTCACCCTTTGGTCACTATCAGCAACATCTCGGGAACCCGTTAATTAAAATCCAAAAATGCACCTGGCTGGCCATTATAGCGTCCAGGTTTGGGTTTTTATTCTGTTTAACTTCCGAGAAACGGGTGTTTGCTTTCTCGATGGTTGAAAGCAGATCATTGCTTAAATTAAAGGTTGCCAGTAGCGAAACACGAGTAAGATGTATTGATTCCGTTCTTCTCGCGGCAGTGAGTTCAGTTTGTCTCTTTGAGAAATGTTTCTGAGGCAGAACAACTTATCATCAGGGCACAGCAGGTCTGGTGGGAAAGCATCTTATCTTGGGATCTGCATGCAGGAATCTCCAGAACAGGGTTCAAACTCACGCCGGAGTCTGTGGATGAACACAAGGACTCTTCTTACTCACTATGCTTTGGCGTTTTATCCTGCGGTGAAATGAATTTATAGATATCGAAATAAATAATAAAGAGAATTTGAAAATATTACCACGATCCACCCCTCATTGTTTTTTTTTTGTTTTTGTTTCTGTTTTTTGTTTTTTTGTTTTGGTTGCTGTCCTTTTTTTATCATTAATTTTCCTGTCCTGAAAAAATGAAGGAGAAAGAAAATCTTAATCAAACAGGGAAAAAACAGCGGGATTGTTGATTTCAAAGGGAAACAAAACAAGAAAAAGATGAAAGATCTTTAAATTTCGCTTGCAATAAATAATCGGGAATGCTCTCAACAGCTCTTTTTTTCTTTATACTTTTTGCGTTTGTTTTTGTTTTTAATTGTTATTCGTTTATTTTTTATTTTTTATTTTTTTTATGGTCTTTTTAATTTTTTTTTCTCATGATTTGTTTTCTTATTCGAGGAGTAATCAATCAAATGCCACAAACTTAAGAACAGCTCTATGCGGATTAAAGAAAAAGACCGCTTGCAAAATATGGCCTTAGATGTACATCAGCTGTATATTGAATGTAAGTAGATTACACCAATGGCATGTACAAAGACAAACCTTATTTATGTTACTCTCATTTTCGCTTTCTTTCTGTTAGAAAGGATTCATCCGTCAATCTAACTGTTTAACCGTGTAGTTGTTTGTAAAATAACACTAATAAAGGAAGTTCTCAACAATTAAGAAGCATGGTCAAAACACAATCTGATAAGTGCAACAAGAGACGAAATTTCGAAGACGAGGATTGATATATACTATTTAAGTTATTTCAATATATATATATACCTACATCTATCTATCAATCTATCTATCTATCTAACTACCCATCTATCTAGCCTTGTCCTCGGTTCGAAACACTTGTTTTGCATGACGTCATGTGAGGTAAGATCGTATACTATTATTAAAAGTGTCCATGGTAGAGCATCGACCTATCTATCCTTCCATCTATCTGTCTGTCTATCTAAGCCAGTCGCAGACATGCACCAAGAAAATGACGATGGAGCCATTTCGTTAGAGAGAAAACCTCGTGTTGTTTCCTTCATGTTTCCTTTATCGAAGCAAACTGTTTTACTCGCTATGAATCTATATTTTTTCGAATATTTATTGCGTGCATTATAGTATAATTTTACTCATTTTGATGGTAAAACACCAGAAAACAAACACAGTGGCAGAACAAGAAATAAAAACTTATGGTGAAGCAAGGCTGTTTGCATATTTTTTGCCCTTTTCATGATAATGTATTACAAAAAAAATTGTTAAATCTGAGTTAAATCAAATGAAGATAAAAAAAAAGAAAAAAAAAGATTTAGATATGCGTTTTCATAAGATATGGCAATGCTGCTATTTTTTTTATACAAAATACAAGCCGAATGGAGAAGAAAAATAGTGATTTATACATAAAGTCCTCGAGATCGAAATACGGGTAAGAAAAAATGTTAAAAATGTAGTTAGTTTCAAGAAGTTTTATTTAAAAACTAGTTTTATGACAATTGCTGGAAAGTGAAAGATTTTCTTTCTTTTCCTTTTTTTTCGCTTGAAATAAGATAAGATCTGCTTTTTGACCTACCGCAAGTCAGATACAAAAACTTTAAATAGTCAAATCATCCGCCGTGTGAAAATCAAAACGAATGAATTCATAGTCCTAATAATTTTAATTTCCTCTTGTCAGCGGTTAGTTGATTGTTGTATGGTATACCCCGTTTACTACGCGATGATATCAATCTTTTTTTCTGTTTTTTGTTTATAAAATTCAAGCCTCTCTCAGGCGGGGCGGAACTGAAATGACGAGGCCTAAGACTCACCTACCGACGGTGTAGGATTCGAACACACGAGGATGTCCCTGTCGATCCCATGAAGGGCGCTCTAACCCCACAGCCACAGGTGCTCTGGCAGGCAGTTGATAAAGAATAAGATAATACCGAGATGTTTTATGGCCCCGCGGTCTCTCAGAATCTTATACGAAAGTAATTAATCAGGAACCTTCCGCAATGTTTTTACATTTTGTAATTACTTGCAGCTTATTAAAGGTTGCAACTTTCAGATTTGTAGGCTATGTGTGCACATACACCTTATGAACTCTCGTCTATTTGATCCCAGCAAAAAGACCTAATTCTGCCAGAAAGAATAGGCAGGTCCAGAATTCAACGAGATTTTCAAGGTAAAATTTAAAGCGCAATTATTTCTATACGATGGTAATAAATGGCGTGTTCATTCCATATGCACTGAGAATAATTGGGATTACCTCCCCCTGGACTCTGTTGAGCAATCAGTTGGAGTTCATTAATCAAGGAGTAAATAAGCAGTTCGTGTCGTTAAGGCGAGCTGATTAACTCTGATCACAAGTAGAGAGAAATTTGATAGGGCCCAAAAAACAAACAAACAAACAAACAAAACAAAACAAAACAAAACAAGCAAAAAACAAAAACAAAAAAAAACAAAAAACAAAACGGAATCAGGCGCATTTATTTAAAATACTGATAATAGTCGTACAGAAGAACTGTCTAAAGTAAAGAATTAATCATTTTGGGTAAAAATAGCAAACTATGAGTGAAACATAAGGTTTAGTTTGTTATTTTGATATTATAGCTCTCTATAACCCGTTGATATCGCCTTTTTGCGTATAAAAATTGAGCCGCCGTCAGGCAGGGCGGAATCGAAAAGATAAAGTCCTTAACTCGGCTTCTGAAGTTGTGGGAATCGAACTCGCAAAGAAAATCCCTGCATGTCCTAACTCTGCCAGGCAGGACGGAATCGAAAAGATGAAATCTTTAACTCGGCTACTGAAATTGTAGGACTCGAACTCGCAAAGAAAGTCCCTGCATGTCCTCACCCCACAGTAACTGGAGCCTTTTCGTTTTTTTTTTTTTAAGGGAAAATACAATTGAGGTTTTTTTTTCTCCTCTGCGTTTTTCCGGCACTTAAAACTGTTTCAAACATTAATGGATGGAAAAGTATGACGTCATTGCTTGTTTTGATCCAGCTCGACGCGATAGGGGTCAGGTTTTATCACCTCTGATCAGCCGCAATGACGTAAACTATATAACACCCAATAAAAAAAAATTACCGTGGTCATATTATTTGTAACTAGTAATAGGGAGAAAAAGTATCAGTCATTGCTAAAAAAAACGACAACAATAGAGCGTTTGCTGAGTCTGAGCCACGATAAACAAGGACTAGTTTAAAACCCGTAACTAAGCGTTGTCAACAGAGGGTGACATCATTTTTGTTCCTATCACATTTTAGGGAAAAAGTGATGTTTTAGTGAATTCCCTCCTTTTGACCCATGACGTCGTGTTCTAGTGACAAGTGCCAACCTTACTTCTTCCACATTATCAAACCTTTGCTTACAACAGACTGTCCGTCAGAAAGTCAGACAGGAAAGAAGTTATTTGATAAAACCAAAAACTCATTCGAAGACAAAAGAGTAACTTGAACCGTCAAAGAATGTCCTCACAGATTTCAGAACAGAACCTTCAGTGTAAGTATTGATAATTCAGGGATGTTCGAGAGAGATAAGTTTTCTAAATACTAGGTTAGTTATTGCGAAACCTTCCCTTAGGTAAATGAGTATACGAGTGCAAGAAGAACATGTTTGAAAAAAAAGTGAAAAAATGAGCCTATTTTAGAATTATATTTGCCTTTGGGTTAGTTCATAAAATAAAGACCAAAATGAAATAATACCCTAAGCATTTCTCAAAGAAAAGCTAGATTCATAGTTCGTTTGTCTAAGTATTAGATCTTTGCGACCGAGGGAAAGACTTAATGAAAAGAACTGGTTATATAAACAGTTATAAGATTTACATAACAACAACTAACAGATAAGCATAATGCTATAGCAATACATTATCAAAGACGTATGTGATATTTATATCGTCTTGCAATTAGCATTATTAAAGGAATCATAACACTAATGATCCGAAATGCTTGTCGTGGTAGTATGTCTTGCTTAGCCCAAGATAGAATTCATGTACGATATTAGAAGTCACGTTGAAATAAATATGACTGGAGACGAGAGTCTTAATGAATGATTCATAGAACTGTTCTTGGAACAAAATATGTTACGTAGATGCGTAAAATTAATAATTATTCCTGATGAGTTCTACCGGTGTATGACCCTTGTATTCTTGGTAGGGAATTTTCGCAGGTTGCATCACATTTAACGTCATTTCCACTTGTCGTGTCGTCTTTTGCGTCGGAGTAGGGCAAAATAACTTAACAAGACTCTCTTGTTTTTTTTTTTTTTTGTTTTTTTTTTTGGGGGGGGGGGGGGGGGGGGGGTTGTTTATAAAGGAAATCTGTATTTTCTTTTCAACAAAAGTTTGTTTTAGTATTTTTTAGATTATTGAATTTTTTACGCAATTAAAGTCTTCTAGACAATGTTTAGGGCAACCAAAAAATCTTGCCTCTAGCTTAAAAAAGTAGGATGTCGGATTTTTAAAATAAAATTAAATTAAATAAAAAAAATACAAAAAACAAAAAACAAATACAAAAAACAGTCTTTGAAAAGACATACATTCCTCTTTATCTACTAATTGAAAAGATTAAAAGCTGTTCCACCTATCCACAGAAGTCTGATATCTTAATGAAATTTAATACATGAATAAGTTCAGAAAACTGTACCGGATTAAATAACATCGCCCTCAAATGTGATGGGTGTGACATTTGACTCATTTTGACAAGTTATGAAATGAATGTATGGAGATCGATTGTAAGAAAAATGCCTTGAAAAGTGCTTTTAAGTCCCTATGTTTAAAACTTTGTTTGTATGTAGATCTAGATTTTTTTTTCAGAACAACTCGCATTCCTGCGGTCAGAGCCAGACTTAATAATCTTGGGTGGCATTTAAATCAAAATGTTCTACATATTAGTTCCATTTAAATCAAAATGTTCTACATATTAGTTCCATTTAAATCAAAATGTTCTACATATTAGTTCCATTTAAATCAAAATGTTCTACATATTAGTTCCATTTAAATCAAAATGTTCTACATATTAGTTCCATTTAAATCAAAATGTTCTACATATTAGTTCCATTTAAATCAAAATGTTCTACATATTAGTTCCATTTAAATCAAAATTTTCTACATATTAGTTCCATTTAAATCAAAATGTTCTACATATTAGTTCCATTTAAATCAAAATGTTCTACATATTAGTTCCATTTAAATCAAAATGTTCTACATATTAGTTCCATTTAAATCAAAATGTTCTACATATTAGGTCCATTTAAATCAAATGTTCTACATATTAGTTCCATTTCTCAGAGCAACTGAGGAGAACATGGCTTTGGTATGAATAAAAAATGGCAGAACTTTATAGAATAGGGAAGAAAACAAACCGAAGAAAAGAAACTAAATAAATTATGATGATGAAATGAAATAATATATAAAAAAAAATAACTTGGAAATATGATATTTGTTATTCAATTGACTTGTCTTTTATCGTAGGCATTGCTATCAAAATATTTTATTTTCATATATGGTAGAATATATTTCGGATAAATTAATTCTCTAAAATCCATTTCCATTAGAAGGGATTTTCATCAGATTATCCATTTAAACTAAACATTCAATCATTTGCCTTGAAGATTTTGAATCAATCTTGTGATTACTGAATCTCCTTTTCTATAATCTACATTCCGTGTTTTCCAATGTTTTCACTGAAAAATTTGCTTCTTTAAAGCGTTTCATCTTATCGTTTTCTTATGATAGTTTCTTAAAACGCAATAAAAAAAAACAGCCCACTAGTTTGAGGAATGCCTTTGTCTATTCTTGACAATGGAAGATCAAAACCCATTGATACCATAGAATTTATAGAGAGCGTATGCGCGTGTGGTGATAATGCCATTAAGATATTCACAAAAAGTTACTCCATGAACTAAAAGTCTACATCACTGGTAAGTGAATCTATGACCTCTTTATTCCACTTGTACGCTGTCTGACAGAGACATTTTGGAAATGACAAAAAAAAAAAAAAAGAAAACTCCAAAAAAAACGAAAACAAAGAAAATGCTTTGAATCAATCTAATGTGGCCAGACTATATCAAGTTATCAAACGGACAAACAGAGAATTAATTTCTCCGAAAGCGGCAAAAGCAGCAAGAGATCCTTACACCTGATTTGCACAAATCGGAATAAACTAGGCCTCAGTCGAGAAATCGGTTGTAGGAATGTTATTGATTCAATACCTGATTGCGAAAAGGTCCTTCAAAATCTTCGGGCGGAAGCTTTGCCGGTGGGCCATACGATCTCTTTACGATAATTCTGATCTTGTAAATACGGTGCTCCTCTTCTGCTGGTGAGAGACACCGAGGTCATGGTATGACCGCTAGGGCTATTTAAATCTCATTTAGAAATCAATAGCAATCAGCGCTGATAAGGCGTAGCAGTTCGCTCCATTAGAGAATCTTTGGTCGCTCTAGAGGATGCCCACTAGGACCGTCCATGTCTGAATTACCCCCCTCCCCCACTCTCTCTCACTCTCTCTGTGTCTCTCTTTGTCTCTCTCTAACTGTTTATCTATCTATCTTTTCAATTATCTTTATATCGTTATTTCTCTCTACCAGTCTCATTCTCTTGCCAACTCTTGTCTTAATCCCTCTCTCCCTCCCTCTCTCTTTCTCTCTCTCTCTCTCTCTCTATCTCTCTCGTTCGCTCCCTATTTCACTCTTTCTGTCCCTATCTCTTCCACTCTCTCCCTGTCTTTCGCTCTGTCTCTGTCTGTCTGTCTGTCTGTCTGTCTGTCTGTCTGTCTCTCTCTCTCTTTCTCTGGGCTCTGCTCCTGGTTATCTTTAATGATTTTGCTCTCTCAGCTGATTTTATTTCCTTCTAATCCCGCAAACTTTTATGTTATCCTTTGTTTTATCTCTCTCTCTCTCTCTCTCTCTCTCTCTCTCTCTCTCTCTCTCTCTCTCTAAGCTTCCTAATATGTCTGAGTGTCTATGTGTTCCTGTCTCTGTTTCTCTTTCTACATTACTCTCTCTTCATTTCCCAATATTTGCTCTTGCAATTTTAAGGCCAAATAACATCTTAGCTTGTTTTCGTTCTTTTAATAATTTAAAAATAAGTCAATCAAAGATGTCTTTGTTTCCTTATTTCGCATTCAATGAAATACATATATCATGATTTTGCTGTCTTGCAAATATGTATAATCTATCTAGAAATACGCTTTTAAAACCTGTTAATGCAAAGAGAATACATAATGGCTCAATGAACGGTGTGGTTATAACTTTTATTTTACTAATGTTGGGGAGAAAATGTAGTACCTTGAATACAAACTCTAAAGCCATTAACTTCTCAAAGAAACTAACATAAGCATGCCAAAACAAAAAGGGGAAAAAAGAAAAGTATAGAATTTTAAATTTCGAAAAAGACGAACAACTTAATTGCTCTTACAAAAAAAGACCTACAAGTTATAGCTCTTATTGAAACTTTTTCATGTGCATCGGAAGTTTTCCCGTTTTTAAGAAGGCATATTAAACGGCTATAGGAGGTTGAAGTGAAATATGACAGAGTAGCTATCTAAAATGTATCAAAATCAATAAACGCTGATATTGTAATTTGCTAATGAAACGAACCGTATTAATTTTCATTCCTGAAAAAGCCAGTGACCTTTACCTACAAAATAAATCTATATTTGGTAGCCATGGTAACGGTCACCATCTTAAAGATCCAGTTTCCAAATAAAGATACAAGGTCCTAGAAAAGCTTTCTATGATTTCCTAATGGAAACTGCCGATAAAATATTCAGTGTAACTATGTGTTTGAGCAAGCAGTAAAAAAAAAATTCAACAAATCAAATTAACTCCCCTTGAAAATATTAAAATTAATTACAAAAAAAATTTAAGTGTTGAAAAGATTTTTTCCCAAAGGAAAAAAAGACTTGGTAGTTAATTCTGATATTCATTTGGGAGTTACAAGAAGCAGAGAAAGAAAGAAGAAACAAGAGAGAGAGAGAGAGAGAGAGAGAGAGAGAGAGAGAGAGAGAGAGATATGAGATGTGAGGGGAGGAGAAAGGCAAGTATATTAACACTGACAAATACGAAGATAAGTACACAATACAAACAAGGGAAAATATATATATGTATAAAAGAAAGATAAAGAGCGAAAGAGAGAAAGATTAATAAATTAATTTTAAAAGATGAGGAAAAGACAGGTCGGATTAAAGAGAAACATAATAATCTGGAAATGCTAAACATGAAAGAATTCGGAGCTCCCTTTTCGTGTTTTAAATCCAGAAAAAAAACTTAAAACATGTGACGTATATGATTCCAAGCAAGATTACTTGTTATGTTAATGAATCATATTTTTCAGATTCCTTTGTGACAAACCTATGGCTCGTTTAAAAATCGGTATTTTCAAGGATTCAAATAAGGCGCAACTTTCCTATAAATCGTTGGCACAAAGTCGTCATCACCCCAACATGAAGACACGGATTTCCGCGTATCTGTCGTGAGCGTTGTGTTAACATTATTTGAAGGACTTGCGACTTGAAGTTTCCCATTAAACAGAAGATAACATCCTTTTATCTTTGAATAAAGCATCTTCAACCTTTGCTTGATTTTGATCGATTTCGTTTTTTTACTCTTCATCTAAAGCAACGCACTTTTGAAAAAAAACAACAAAAGATTGAAAATTGAGTTTTCTCACATTGATTTCACCCGAATAGTCAGCAAGAAATTTGTTTACTCATGATTATGGCGAGTCGTTTTCTGTTTTTATAAAGGGTTGTGAAGGTGTGGTGGCTTGTGTCTGTGTGACTGTGTGTGGAAGACTCTGATTATTCAACTGGTTTAATCTACAGCTCAATCCTTGAGATGCGAAATTACACGAGTCTAATTAGTTTTGCTGCCAAACATTTAATCATTGCGAAATCTTGAAATGTCTTAAGTCACGGCATTTCTTTATTATCGGAAAAGATGAAGATTTAGTTTGCTACCTTGGAGAAAAAATGTGACGTCACAGCTGGTTCTAAAGAAAAGAGGCCAGGCTGCATAATCTTTTTACCTCTTTACATGGTACATCAAGAAATACGTTAAAAACACAGCACAGACAGTTCTATAAGTTTTAGATGGCCCTAAGCCGCTACTTCTTTTCAATACACTTAGAACTATTTTCCTGTTGATCCATGAAGAATGAAACATTTGTTTGGAACCAGAAATTACGAGTTGTAAACGGGGTGTGACATTCTGACTTTTTCTTCCTTTTGTATGGCACTTAATTCTGTGAGTATCTTAGGAAACCGGCAATGTAGCTTATTCAAACTGCTTAATTTTTTAAACTTACTGAAATGGCTGAAACAAATTTGTTTTTTACTTGCAAGTTCAAAGCGAGTTTTATTATTAGGAAAACCATACGATTACCACGATTATCGCAACGTAAAAAAAAAAGATATTTATTGGAATAAACCTTAAGCGTTATGTTGACGAAAACAATCATCTTACCTTGCTTCATTTGGATTCATTTTTTGTGAATTCCAGCTGATAGTTTTTCTACTTTCTCTTGAAATTATCACCAATTCTTTAAAGGAAAATTAAAATGCGGCAGAAATTGTCTATTCAGGAAGTCTTTTGAACTAGTGGAGGTGCCTTTGCTCGTCGGGAAAAAAATGTGATTTGATGATTTCCCAAACCAAAAAAAAAAATACTAATTATAATAAGATGAAAAGAGATGGTAGATCGCTGTACAGACAGAAGAACGTGATGACAGTTGTGCAAGATCAAGAAATACAATCAGGTATCATGTAATGGGTTGTATGTTGTCATATGGTTATGTGTTAATAGCACCGAGTGACTGAGACTGCAAAGGTGAGAAAGACACACACAGAAAAGGGGGAGAGAGAGAGAGAGAGAAAGAGAGAGAGAGAGAGAGAGAGAGAGAGAGAGAGAGAGAGAGAGAGAGAGAGAGAGAGAGAGAGAAGGAGAGAACAAATATTTCGAGCCAGAACTGGTGTTGTTTTGAAACAATTCAAGTTTATGAAGTATTCTTAAATCAGAAGCTTTAAGAAGTTTGTTATTGCTTTGTACCTCTAATGTTGGTGCACGTAGATCGTAAAAAACGGTATTGAATTTATAGATATATCTCGTTTTCCTTGTGTTCCATCGTAATAAAAGTCGGATTTCACCAATTTTTTTTTTATATCTTAGCCTTTCATGGGGAGAGCGACAGACAGTTCGATTCTTAAAGTTGAATATTCGATATTAGGATTAAATCCCTTTTTTTGCGCCTTTTGAAAGACAAGGTTCCAACTATGTACTTGTCGAACTCTGTTTAATACTTACTGCTATGGACTAGAATATGTGTCGCATACAATCACAATGAGTCTCAATCGCTCTGTCACATTTAAAGGTGTTAATTTTTAATTTAAAATGCAGTCTATATGGCGACAACTGTATCAGAAAGCTGTGAAGAGATAATGAATAATGCCATCTTTATAAATAATAAGACGAAGAGAAATGTATCTTGTTTTCCAAATGCTTTTCCCCCTTGTTTCGAAACCTTACATCCGTATCATTAGGATACAACCCATAATGTTTTTGTCCTCCTTTACCAAACCTATCAAATTAAGCGAAAATAGGTGCGTAATAAACTGCCTGTCCAAGCATGGAAGGTTAAAAAAGAAGAAGAAAAAAAAAGAAAAAAAAAAAACAATGACTGATCGAGCCAGAGAGAGTGGCCGAACACGGTGGGTGAGCAGGGAGTGGTCAAGATGTCAACCACCGGTCACTGCGGCTGCGAGGGCTTGACCATCTCGGGCTGACCGACCCAGGCTCAGATTGTTTCCCCTCTTTGCGATATCCGTCAGGTAAACAGGCACCTGCCACCACAGGTCGAGGCAAGCCAGGTCATAGGGTCCAGGGAACCAGGAGAAACAGCGTTAATTACGGGCGGCTTGTTGCGAGGGTTACATAACTGTCCGCTCATTATTGCCTGGCCACGCGTGTGTTTTAACCTGTGACACACGAATCAATGCTTCGCTCCGGTTCATCCGAGTGGTTGAGTTTGGTAGGTGAATTTGATCGTGGAATTTACGAGGAAAAAAAATTGAAGAAATGAATGATGAAATCTTGTCCTCAATGATATTTAAATCGGTGCGTAACAAATACTGAGACAAAAGTTGATGTTTTGGTTAACCATGATTGTGATTGATTGTAAGCTTGTTAGATTTGTTTATTGCATGATTGATTGGCTACTTTGACAAGCCCAAGCTATTATTTCTGATATGGACATATAACTTTAAATAGTTTGACTGCAATGAGTAAGATTTTGTTTATATTGATTGGAGAAAAAAACGTCAGCAAACATATTTAACATATTTAAAAATATTCGAATAACTTTGAGGAATGATAAAAAATAAGATCAGCCAAATTTGGCAAAAACTATACAACAATCTACCGATCGAAACGTTATCAATGTAACATTTGTGTGTTAACTTTCAATTATTGTGTTGCGGGATTTTTTAGAACTTTCTTTCATTTAAATAAATGTTTGTGATATTTCTTATCAATACATTATTAATGGCGAATTCTGGTCTTGAAGAATGATAATCCCATATCCATGAGCAAATTTTCAGCAATACTTGTCAAGCTCGGGCCTCTAAGCTCTGCAAGGAGATTCCTCGTTTAAAACAACCTGAAGACTATCTTACGTTAAACTTCTCTCCATGCTACACTTGTATTTCAAGCGGAGGACTAGGATGGGAGAAATTAAGATAAGCTGATCTACAGGTTATTTCAAACAAGTTGTGGCTGTAGGAAAGGCGTGAACGTCCTCAACTGTTCTTAAGCGATCAATCCACGGGACGATGCTATAATTATGGTTGTAAAATTCAGAATAGGACAACAGATATACTTCTAAATATCTACATTTCATTCTTATTATTTCAATAGCTTTAATAATTCAATTTTGCGCTCTCTTTCATAGATTTCATGAAGTAAGACTATTCATACCTGGCGACGTGGAGCCTGTAAAAATATAAACCAAGAAATGGCTTGTGAGATTTGTCTAAAAATTCCCTTACTTTAGTCTGTTACTCAATGTAACACCAATCATACTAAGATTCACAGTACGATGTTCTATCGATTGTTTTCCTTTCTTCATTATAATCGAACTTTTCTTGATTATCCTTGCTCTATATCTACTTTCACTTTCTCTTTGCAAATCTTTAATTATCCTTGTGCTTTTTCTCTAGACGCTTTCTATCCTTCATCGTGCAATAGATCGCTTATCTTGCTCAGGTATTTCTATTCGAGCTTGGCATGTAATCAAGCCTTGTTCTTTAACAGAGCTTTGTATTGTTTACATTGTTATTTTATTTTTGGGTACATAAGCAAAAGGATCTGTGAAATCTGGTATGATTACAAATGTTTATAAATTATCAATTTTCAAAATTCAAGTTTTTGTGTCACTGAACAATATGAATTTTGGCATTTTAATTTGAGATTAGTATAAGACCAAGCCTTGTTCTTTGGCAAAAGAACTCTGTGTTGTTTGCATTGTTTATTTCCTTTTTAGGACAAGATAAAAGGATCTGTGAAATCTGCTATGATTTCATTTTTTTTAGATTATCAATTTTCAAAGTTCAAGTTTGTGAGTGATTGGAATAGAAGGAAAGGCAGACCAGGCAGGAAG
>JAWDGP010000619.1:585000-617500 GCA_033675545.1 Elysia crispata | reverse complement strand
TGTTAGCCATACGTGTCTGGCGCACACATAAATAAGATAAGAAGTAACTGCTTTGATGGTGCCTTTTGCATTCATGATAGGAATATGTGATTAGGCAATATCATTCGCAATGAGAATTATACTGTTTCGTCAAAATTTCGAAATACTAAAACAACAGCTCGAAAAAAATATTTTAAGGTAAAAAAAAATAGGTCCAAGAAATAGAGAGAGGAAAAAGTTATTAAATAAATTCACTATTGTGCAATTTAACCACGGATGCCGATCCTTCAAGCTGTGTGGTAACTTTCAAACATTATCGAAATTTTGGGTTTTATTCCATCCACAAGATATGGGTTGACTTCCAATGTTTTACTTTACTCTCTTCGGTAAACATTTGAAAGAGTCGTGTCAATTTATCTTTGGTTACTGTCAATTTTTATACTGGCAAGACATTATTCACTACCAACGAGTAAAGAGAACTGTGAGTGCTGGAGGTTGTTAAAATTTCATATCACTTAAGACTGTTGTTGTTGTTATTATTATTATTATTATTATTATTATTATTATTATTATTATTATTATTATTATTATTATTATTATTATTATTATAAATATTTTATTATTTTATTGTTATCATCATCATCATCATCATCATCATCTCTTTTATGACTTTGTTATCGTTATTTTCATTATATTTTTCTCTTTATCACTCAATGATTTTTTTTATCGAGGATACCTAAACTATCAACTTGAAAGTAACTACTGTCGTAGTTTACAGAGTTCCGCTGTATTTTACTACCATATAGCATCGCCAATTTGAGTTTCTAGTATCATTCATGGTCACACGAAACTTTACGCTGATTCTTTTTCCAAACTCACAATAGCGGCTTAGTGTTTGCGCTTTTGCCACTAGTAATTTCAACTAAAACGTTGTAGAGATTTTAGACTCAAAAGTCCATTTTTTCTTTATTAAAATTAAATTTTAGCAAGAACAAACTTGGTCTAAATTTTTTTTCAAGTGTACGAATTTACACTCCTCATTAAACTTTTAAAGATGATTTCTAAAATCTCAAAAAAATACTTTGGTTTCATTTTTCCTTCTATCTAAAACGATGGGGAAGTCGGTCACGTAGTGTTGATGGCTGTGAGGGTTAAAGCACCTGCCGTGATATTTCCAAGGACTTTCTCCTAGGTTCGAGTCAAACACTGTTGGAAGGTGAGTTTAGCTCGTCATTTATGTCTTGGTCACGTCCTTCATGACTGAGGTTAAGGTGTCATAAACAAAAAGATTTGGGTTTACCTTGTTGTGGACCGTCTCTCTCTCTCTCTCTCTCTCTCTCTCTCTTTCTCTCTCTCTCTCTGTATATATATATATATATATATATATATACACACACATTTAAAAAAAATAAACAAATAATCGAATCGGTCACAGAATAGACAGACAAAGATCACAAAACTTCTGTTATACCCTGCTGCGGTTGTACATCTCATCTCTTTTGAACGGGGCTTGTGTCTCAAGGAGATCACAGCTGAAGTTGAGCTCGAGTTGTAAGCCTACCAAATTAGATAATCCATCAATCTATCAACCACGGGATGAATCTTCCGCTCCAAACCGGCCAGAAATCGTCCGAAATAGAAGTGTACCTCCGGCCCCAAGGTTGACTGTCGAGCACTGGAGGAAACCAGACACCTGGGTTGTCTGGTCAGGAAATCCAGGGTCTGATTGTTACTGCTTCAGGGTTTGTTAGTGAGAACACAGCCGCATGCCCAGGTCTCAATTAGGTGATCTTGTGGCAAATAGTGAGTACTTAACGTTGATGGGTTTCTTGATGATTTCGACTCAGAAGGATGATCTTTCAATTTGTGCAGATATCGAAGAAGGCTAAGAACGAAGAAAAGGAGGAGAGAAGGAAGAGGAGGAGGAGTTGGAGGAGGAGGAGAGGGAGGAGAGAAGGAAGAGAGCGAGGAGTTGGAGGAGGAGAAGAGAAGGAAGAGGAAGAGGGGGAGGAGTTGGAGGAGGAGGAGAGAAGAAAGAGGAAGAGGAGGAGGAGTTGGAGGAGGAGGAGAGAAGGAAGAGGAAGAGGAGGAGGAGTTGGAGGAGGAGGAGAGAAGGAAGAGGAAGAGGAGGAGAAGTTGGAGTTGGATGAGGATGAGGAAGAGAAGGAGGAGAGAAGGAAGAGGAGGAGGAGTTGGAGGAGGAGGAGAGAAGGAAGAGGAGGAGGAGTTGGAGGAGGAGGAGAGAAGGAAGAGGAGGAGGAGTTGGAGGAGGAGGAGAGAAGGAAGAGGAGGAGGAGTTGGAGGAGGAGGAGAGAAGGAAGAGGAGGAGGAGTTGGAGGAGGAGGAGAGAAGGAAGAGGAGGAGGAGTTGGAGGAGGAGGAGAGAAGGAAGAGGAGGAGGAGAGAAGGAGGAGAGAAGGAAGAGGAAGAGGAGGAGAAGTTGGAGTTGGATGAGGATGAGGAAGAGAAGGAGGAGAGAAGGAAGAGGAAGAGGAGTTGGAGGAGGAGGAGAGAAGGAAGAGGAGGAGGAGTTGGAGGAGGAGGAGAGAAGGAAGAGGAGGAGGAGTTGGAGGAGGAGGAGAGAAGGAAGAGGAGGAGGAGTTGGAGGAGGAGGAGAGAAGGAAGAGGAGGAGGAGTTGGAGGAGGAGGAGGAGGAGAAGGAGGAGAGAAGGAAGAGGAAGAGGA
Source organism: Elysia crispata (assembly GCA_033675545.1). NCBI lineage: Eukaryota > Metazoa > Mollusca > Gastropoda > Plakobranchidae > Elysia > Elysia crispata. Next base: position 614,837 of record JAWDGP010000619.1, on the reverse strand, counting down.
GGAGGAGGAGTTGGAGGAGGAGGAGGAGGAGGAGAAAAGAAGAAGAAGAAGAAGAAGAAGAAGAAGAAGAAGAAGAAGAAGAAGAAGAAGAAGAAGAAGAAGAAGAAGAAGAAGAAGAAGAAGAAGAAGAAGAAGAAGAAGAAGAAGAAGAAGAAGAAGAAGAAGGAGAAGAAGAAGAAGAAGAAGATAATCATGATGATGATGATTAAGTGTGAAGTTTTCCCTTCATTTTGACGCTCATAATTCTATAGTGTTAGCCTAGCTTCGATAATTCATTAAATCTGATAACAAAACACAGAATAAAATATAGAACCACGTACCAAGGGGAAAAAATGCTTGCAGTTTCATGTCCTCGTCCCTCCTTAATTGCAAATTTTATTTGACTTTCTGAGGCAAACCCATAATAAATATGAATTACTGCCTCACTTTTTGTTTTCCGCTGTGACTTTTCCATTAGTCAGTAAAGTGCATTATTCCCCATAACTCAATGTTGGTATCTTATAAAATATCCAGTTATTTCCAGATCGAGTGGGTGTGAGACAGTGACGTCTTGTTGGGTAACCATAGCAACAGATGGATGTCTGACTAGGTGACAGTAGCTCGCCTTGGGCAAAACCCGCAGCGAATCATACCTTATTCCAGTGCTCAAAATCTTTTCAAACCGCAGTGCTATCTGGAATTTAGTCCCACCACGACTTTATTTTTCACTATTATTTCTCTTTAGAATGTAATAGATGAAACTTTTACTGAGAGAAAGCTAATACGCCTGAAGTAAAAAAAAAAGTTTTCTATTATTGAAAATAACTCCAAGCCATCAAGCGAAATTCCAGCAAACTTTTCTTAAGTTCCTTGATGACAAAATGAACCTATCAACTGGGTGGAAATGTATGATCGTAGAACGGTGTCACCTGCTGAGCAAAATCTCAGAAAATACCTTGCGATTTCCCGGAATAGCCTTAAAAAATATTCCAGAACGGATGAGCCTTTTAAGGATAATGGCCACGGATGCCAATTACTTGATTTATGCAGCACCCAAAATTGATCTTAGCACGACAAGTGGTCCTGAGGGCAAGCAGGTAAGATAAGGGGAGGGAGGGGGGAGGGGGGGGGGGAAACTGTCGAGAGATGGGCATCAAGTGAACAAGTTCAGGCACTAGGCCAAGCAGTGGAGCATGAAGGGATACCACGTGGCATTGGATTTGGAAGCTGTTGAAAGTTTTTGATCGTATCCAATTATCAGGTAGATCTAGTCTTAAAAGACCTGGTCTGAGTAACAATAGTTAAGATAATTTGTGCAGTAATTTTAATATAACTAATGCGAAAACTTAAAGTTATCGTCAATTATTATTATTAAAGAAAAAATGTTTTCTTCTCTGTTTCGTTCCCTCCATATCTCTGCCACTCTTTTCCTCTCTTGTCCTTCCTTTTTAAGCCTCTTTTTCACCCCCTCTTTTTATCTCGATTTCTCTCTCACTCACTATATTTCACTCCAGTTCTCTTCGAATCATCTGCGACTTTGGTTGGTTTAAGTTTTCGTATTCACACTGTATCATGTATATAGGTGTAAACTTAGCCGTAAATATCATAATTATCCTGATTGAACTTTGGCTTTGTTGAAGTTTTGCGTTCACTTTCCCGTGTATTCCCTATTTTGCTTTTTTTTTTTCTTCAATTGCTCATACTTTGTTCCATCGATGTCAACATTACTAGCTTTAAAATACGCCATTAAGAGCTCTCAAACAATTATGGACGATGGCTGATTTTCTGACAATTGAAAAAAAAACCGGTGAAAAAATTTTTTTTCTAATCTTTTATTATTTTTTTTTCTTTAAATTTACCTTGTTTTTCCTCCTCTTGTTTTTCGAGGACGAATGAGAAAAGAATTGGAGAAAGGAGCGTGACACAACGTGTTATCTATTTTCCTCCCATAAAACTTGTACACTCATAACGAAGAGAGTGCCAGGCCTGAATGTGAAGGGCAAGCCAGGATATTTCTGTTCACAAGGCACTTAGCAGGAAACGGCTCCAGGAAAATAATTCTTACATCTACAATAATCAATGAAGCCTAATTGGAGTTCGGTGCGAATAACCCGCAAGAACGTAACGGGCCGGCATTAAATTTTAAAGAAGTCTTGCTCTACCCGGTTCTCCATAAGCGGATGTTCCTGTGCGTGTTTTAATTCAATATTTTGCCTTCAAAGAAATAAGGAATAAGATGAGGGAATCGCGCTTTAATGCTTACGTGTTCTCGGTTTGCGTTTGAAGGAGACTTTTTCCTGTTTAGCGGTCTGTCAGTGTGTCACTCTATTTCTCTCTCTCCCTCCCTCCATTTCTCTCTCTCTCTCTCGCACTCTCTCTCTCTCTCTCTCTCTCTCTCTCTCTCTCTCTCTCTCTCTCGCTTTCTCTCTCTACCCCTCTTTCTCGCTCTCTTTCTTACTCTCAATCTGTCTCACTGACGGTTTCTCTGGTGGGCTCTCTCTCTGCATCAATCTATTTATCTATTTTTCTTTTTAGCTATCTATCTATATATCTATCTATCTATCTCTTTTATCTAACACGCATCTATTTTCTTCACCCCTCTTTCCGTACCGACCTAAGAAATGAAATTTAACACTTTCTTCATGGCAACTGGTGATGAGTTGTTCTATTTAAGTTTGAGGACTATTTAATTTTTTTTTTTTTGAAAATCTTCAGTATTTTCATTGCTTGATCAAAATTCAGTTTTAAGCAAACAAAGATTGCTTCAATAATCCCTTTCTTTCTTGTGTATATTTGAAAATTGCTTTTGCTGAGTTGTCCAAAAGAGTGTCAACGGTTCAATTTAAGAAAGATTGCGAATTATACACTCCGGCGAATTACAAGCCTTTTTCATTTTATGTTTAACACATTTCAACCCTAAAAAGCAATAAGGTATTTGCGCAAACAGTCGTTTGATCAAAATATAATTTGATAAATGATCATCATAACTCTTGTCAGATTGGTTTAATCGAGCCTCTTTACATAGTTAAATTGGATGAATTTTCATTTAATAAAAAGCTCCGTTTTACTCATTTCGCTCTATATTTACTGTTATAGATCTCTTTTTGTTTGGTATTGTACTATGTTTTTATCTCTCTTTTTCATTAGTTTTCATCCAAAATCCAAAACAAGCTGTGAAATGTTTGCACAACAATCAGGCATTGTTTAAATGGGAATCTTTCAAAATGTGAAGAAAAAAAAAATTTTTTTGTAATGTAATTGAGACCACGATCATGTACTTTTCTCTTCACCTAAGAGATTTTTTAAATCTGGACTGGGGGTAAAATGTACTACAAATTTCTACTCAACTACAGCAAAATCTACCTATCCTATGGTTAAAAAAATTGTTTAATAAAACTTGACATAATAACTTTTTAGGCCCAAATCCATCCATAGCAAACAAGAATTCGGGATATCCGCTCATTCTGTACTTTCCAAATCTAATTTAAGATCCTATAAAACGCTGGAAAAAGACTTTATACTCACGTTAAAAGAATCAAAAGGTGCACTGCCTTGTGGAAATTCATAGCTACACTCTTTCCGCTTTTGTTGATGGAACATTAATATGTTCTGCTATGTGATAAAACCGGTGTGTTTTCTTTCTACCGCGACCGTTTTTACATCAACTTTTATTATCGTTTTTTTTTTCTTACTATGGTTTTGTGTATAAAACGTGTTGTTACGAAGCAATGTGGAGACCTTTAAAATTTCTTAGGAAAGGAAAGTTAGGAAACTCAAATCTCTCGGAATGCTGGCGTTCATTCTCTTTATTTTTTTTCATAGCTGAATTGAGAATCCAACCTTTGAAAACTAATTGCACATGTCCAGGTTCTACTGGTATTGGTTGAGCAGGGCAATAATGTTTGCAAATTATAATAGTTACCAGGCGTTGGCGTATTTATTTGCATACCAAAGCTTTCACGTTTATGCAACGCAGTTTTGGAACCATAAACTTTAAGATATTCCGTTGTTGCTATCTGTGTGTGCAAGTCTTGTCTCTTCTATCTTTATCTATCTATCCCTTGCTAATGTTGTTTTAGACCTATTTCTGTCTCCCTCTCTCTCTCTCTCTCTCTCTCTCTCTCTCTCTCTCTCTCTCTCTCTCTCTCTCTCTCTCTCTCTCTCTCTCTCTCTCTCTCTCTCTCTCTCTCTCTCTCTCTCTCTCTCTCTCCTACGCGCTCTTTCCCTCATTGATGCTCCAGTCTCTTCTTCTCTTTTAATTTGTTTTTCTTTCTTGTCTCCTCTAATTTTTTCACCTCACTTCTTCCACCTACCCTCTCTCTTTTTCTCTGTCTCTCTCTCTTTCTCTTTCTCTCTGTCTGTCTGTCTGTCTGTCTCTGTCTCTGTCTCTGTCTGTCTGTCTCTCTCTCTGTCTCTGTCTCTCTCTCTCTCTCTCCCAACCTATCCATCACAGACAGAGAGGGCCACTCCAAATCAAATCAGCACCATTTTCCTAAATGTCCTCTTCATATGACTCTGTATTCGATAACGAACTTGACTAACTGAAGCTTTACCTCAGGGTCTTTCTTGTAGATGATGTGTCAACGGTTTATTTAACATACCCGAGGCAGTCTAAGAACCGAATTATTATCCGGATATCTCAACATAATGTCTTTGGTCACAACGCTATTGACTAGACTATCCTATTTACCTATAAATTGCACTCACACTCACAATTTTTAGTTCTTTCACCAATGTCTCAACTGCTTCCCCAATTGCTAAATCAATAATCTACATCTTTTCGATAATAATTCAAAGGATAAAAAAAAGATATCGGAATATCAAAATGACTATTTACTGATTTAGTTGCATCATTATTTGATTAGAATTTGGTATTATTTCTTAAACGTTGCGAGTTTAAGTAATATCTTATATTTTTTTATACTAAATCTCAGCCAAAAAAGACATGGCTGTATCATAAACAATTTATATTCTGGATAAAGATCTGCGACTTTAGATGGGACGCAGGCATTGAAATTGAAAATATACAATCTAATATGATTTGTAAACTACAAAATGTTTGATTTGTACATTATCTCACTGGCAAAATGTACCTTACAGCACAGAAAGATAAATCATTATGAAATAAAAAATTGAATTAAAGCAATATTTTTAAGAAAATGAAGATTATTGTAAATACTTTTCAAAATATTTAACAAAAACGTAAAATAACGCCCGGTTAACATTGGCAAAAATTGCGTAAATAGGGCAAGCCTTCTGTATAAATTCAAGCGATGTTTTCATTTTTACTCTTCTTTTGATTCTTTTTTTTTTTTTACATGAAATTAACAGCTTGACCTGGTGCCCTCAAATTGACAGCTGAATTCGAGAACCTAAAATTTTGCCTCCAACTGTGAAGGCTGTAACACGAAGTTTTAGCAACGCCTTTGGAAGCGTCTGTCTTTTTGGTTTTGGAACTGCTGATACGGGGTGACCAAAACTAATCCAGAGGAAAGTTTGGAGTCAGGGGTGGTAAGTTTTTCTTTTGATCACAATTGACCTCTAGACGCCCTGGAGGAAATGCATCGATGGATAGTATAATTTACTAGGGAATACACATTACATAGTTGTGAGAAGGTTCGTTAGAGAAAGAGATAAAGAGAGGGAGAGAGAGAGAGAGAGAGAGGGGGGGGGGGAGGGTAGAGTGAGAGGAGAAAAAGAGGGAGAGGGATGAAAAGATGGATATATAAATAGAGAGAGAGAGAGAGAGAGAGAGAGAGAGAGAGAGAGAGAGAGAGAGAGAGAGAGAGAGAGAGAGAGAGAGAGAGAGAGAGAGAGAGAGAGAAAGGCAGACAGATACAGAGACAGAGGAAGCACGTCATTCATAGAGTAAAAAAAGGTAGTCGAAAGATAAATTGATGAAAGCATTCTTACATACACACATGTACACGGCCACACTTACTTAAACACATACATACATGCATACATCCAAACACAGATAGATACACATATTCAGCCGTTGATACAGACTGTTATATAGATTATGCATTTAGAAGCTTTGCCATTTTACAAAATAATACTGATTGCTTTGCTCTTTTGATAAATTTCTCAATCCTTGTACTTTTCAGACTCGTTCTTTTTTAGCTGACTTCTTCATCAGGAAACGATGAGACGCTCAGAGCCTAGTATTCTGGAGTTGACAGGTATGTAAAAGCTGTTTGTTGTTGTTGTTCTTGTTGTCGTTGTTGATTATTTTTATCATTATTATTATTATTATTATTATTATTATTATTATTATTATTATTATTATTATTATTATTATTATTATTATTATTATTATTATTATTATTATTATTGTTTTTATCATCATCATCATCACCATCAACATCATCTTCATCATCATTATTATTACTAACACCACACCCATCACTACGAAGTCCAGTCAGGTAGATTGAAAGATATATAGATAGACAGGTAGGTATATAGAAATATAAATTAATAAATTGAATAGATTTGTCGGTTGACTTATTCATTGGCTAATTGATTGTTTCATCACTGATCGATTTCCTGCATGAGTCATTTTCAGATTCCATTCCACAACAAACGGTGATTTTAGATCTGAATGACATGCCTGCTAGATGACCTTCCTGGCTTCAATCAGGAAGTTCAGGGGTGAAGAAGTGGAGAGCCTTGAAGTGGGGACCGGAAAGATCTTAGAGAAAGTATAGAAGAAGATGATTAAAAAGGACAAAGTAGACAGGGTTCCACTGGGAAAACAAGAGAGAGAGAAAGAGAGAGAGAGAGAGAGAGAGAGAGAGAGAGAGAGAGAGAGAGAGAGAGAGAGAGAGAGAGAGACAGACAGACAGAGAGAGAGACAGAGAGAGAGAGAGACAGAGACAGAGAGAGAGAGAGAGAGAGAGAGAGAGAGAGAGAGAGAGAGAGACACAGAGAGAGAAAGAGAGAGACAGAGAGAGAGAGAGAGAGAGAGAGAGAGAGAAAGAGAGGTCGAAAAGGCGATGAAGGCACAAACAGGAAGAATTGAGCAAGCGAAGTCATAGACCGACAGAGAAAAGAAGTAAGTGATGCAGAGATTAGAAAGAGGAAAAGAATAACATCAAAAGGGAGGGACGGAGACATGCAGACAAAAAGTAGGACATATAATAATGAAAGAGGCAGGAAATGCTCTTTGGGACAGCAAGAGAATGCTGTTTATCGACATTCACTTTTAACTTCTAATCTTTCATGGTGACTTGCTACAATTTACGGTACGGCGCCCGCTTACTTTCAGTAAAATTCTATTATGTCATTTTGCAGGAAAATTTATTTCCAACGGGTTGTACAAATTTAAAGAAAACCAGAAATAAAGAACGTTATGAAAAAATGAGGTAAAAATAATTCAAGTTAACAGAAATAACAATTTTTTAAGCGAGGATCATGGTGTTATCTCGACTTAATAATGCTTAGCTACTGATCTTAACCAATCCAAACTTTGCCGACACTAAATAGAATTATTTTGATTAGATATTAAAAAAATAATAACTTTTCGGAGAGATTTGGCTATCTGTGAGAATAAGTCAACTGCATGTGCTAAGCAAGATTTTTTTAAATCTTATATTAGTCTGATCGGGATAAATTCAAAATTTTCGTATCAGCCTTTTTTTTTTTTTTGGTAGATATTAAGCTCTGTCTAAAATTGATACAGAAGTGTGGCAGGTATGCGTCTTTTAAAAAAACATATTAGAAAATAAACAAAACATGTCGAAAGACGTGTTTTGAGCAAAAAACACAATAATTGTGAGCTACAAGACACAGTGATAAACGAACATGTCGCTAAAAACTTCCAGAAAATTTTTCATAAATTCTGTTCATCTTAACAAGTTGTAAAAGTTCTAAATTTTAAAGCTACGCAACCAGTACTTAGGCTGGCTTTATTGCCTCCTAAGGATACTTTAACACAAGATGACAAGAAAATTCTAGTTTTACTTCCTTCTTAACCTTTAGAGATTTTTTCATTAATATTTTCATCTTTTTTTGACCTGAGTAAAGTACATCTAACATTTTGATGCCAGTATGATCTAATCCGAGTCTTGCACGCTGAGTTTGTTTGAGAGCTGGTCGTCAGTTAAACGGGTTTAAGAGCCTCCTGTCTCAGTCTGTGTATTGCGTGATGGGATTAATTCCATGTCTCTTGGAACTCCTGAGGTTATGTCACAGCAGACTTGTAACGTGAAAACAAACTTTCAGTAGATCTAAAGGGATTTGGTTTTCTCACTTCCTAACATCTGGTATTTCTTGTTTATTTTTTTTTTTTAACTTGGTTATTCATTTATTTTTTAATCTTTTTATTCTTGTCTTGTTTTGTTTGGATTTCAAACTTTTCACTGCGTTTTCTGTCTAAACTGATCGTCCTGTTGCTTGTTTTGCTCACTTAAGCTTGGAAACAGATTGGTTGGTTTGCGTTAAACAGTGGATCAAGCATTTTTTTATGTTAAAGTTTGAGCCAAGCAGTGGATGAAGTCATTTTTTTAGTTGTTTCTAGTTTGTATTAAACAATGGGTCAAGTAATTTCTTGTTGTTTCTAGATTGTCCCAATTGCGTGCGCGCTTGCATGTCATCTGAGCTTCGTAAATTTTAATACGGTCATTTATTGTTTGATTGATCGATTGATTTATTGATTGCCTGAACATGTGGTTTGAATGTTTGACAAGGTATGGTACAAACCCTTCAATCATAAAAATCTATCTTTCACTCTTTTTAAATTAAAATTCTCTTGTCAATTTTGAAAATTTAAATTTCAGTTTGATTGTGAAGTCAACAGAATGATAAAAACATTTATGAAAAAAAAAAGAAAAGAAAAGAAAAAAAATATTTGTTTTGAAGCATTTTTCACTAAGCCGAAAGCTATCCATTATCTAAGTCCAGTGTTATTTTTTTCCCTTGTGAGCAGGGCATTGAGAAGTCCTCCCTGAAAACACGCTTGGCATTGTAGAGAGACGGTCAACGGCTGTCGTCTGTCTGAATGACATTCCGCCCACCGACTTGACAAGACACAGCTGGACTTCATTCATGGTGACCATTAAATCAATGGAAAGTAATTCAATTAAGGCCATGCTTCTTAGTTAAAAACTATTCAGACCTTGTTCTAAAGTTAGTTTGTTGCCCGAGACATATCATCGCGACGTCACTCTCAAAGGATGTTTGATTGTAAAAAGAATTATTAAATAATTAATAAAACAATCCAAAATTATTTATAGGTCCTTTTAGGCACTTCTTATTGTACAGACTTGCATGAATGCGCAGCGATGTATTTCCCCAAGGCAATGCACCTTTAGGTACTTTTTACGAGAATTTATTGTCTTCTAAGAAACGTTTGAAAGGATCCTGAAAAGTAAGCATTAGCTTATTTCCCGCACTGACAAAATATTTGATTTGGTCCTTAAAATGCAGCTCTATAATCTAGTTTAAAAATAAACCAAATATCTCAACCACTTTAATTATTTTCTCTGGCATGTAAGCGGCAGATCGTATCCCAAATCATTCTCATATCTTATCGCGATTTTATCATCATTTTTTGTCCAAGCTCTGATTCTTATTCAGTGCAATAACAAAATGAATAAGTATCTTCAGTAATTCATTTACATTCTGAAGGTTACTAGATTAAATATTTGCATAACGAAAACGTGCAGTTTATTAAGACTTTCATTAATTTTACTATCTAATTCGACATTGGAACAAGAAGTTAGAAAGTCAAGTGGGGAAGTAATTTACATCTATTGTTCTTTTTTGCTTGTATGTTAACTTTTTCTTCGATGAGTATGAACCAAGGTGGGTGTTAGGGACAATGGTAAGTAATTACGGACTCTCACATCCTTTTGCTGGACTGTGTCTGCCAGAGGATTGCTTGTGGCACTAGAATTCGGATCACCTTGAAGATGGTGACTGTTTTTGAAGCAATTAAAACGCAAACAGGGAGAAAAATGTAATGGTTCTAAACCCTCTAAAAACACCAGAGGATCAGGAACTTATCACCTGTGATTCACTGCTCAAATAGTAATGTGCTCTTACAAGACATAACGCTCTTTTCATAATGGATTTCCCAAGTTTTTTATGTCTTTTTAATGATTTACTTTTGATTCCAGGAGATGATGGAGTATTGATTGTGAAGAATCAGAATCATCGCTGAGTGGCAGTGATACTATGAGACGTGACGCGCTTTTTAAAATGGATTTTAAGTCTTTATGTCTATTTCAATAGGTTATTTTCTATTCTAAGGGACGATTGAGTAGAGATTAAGAAGATCCAGAATCATTGCTTAGGGCAGTGACACCATGATACTTGACGCACTTTTCAATATGGATTTCCCAAGTTTTTATGACGTTTTTAATCAGTTGCTTTTGATTGAAAGGAAAGATTGAGTAAAGATTATGAAGAACCAAAATAATTGCTAAGGAGGAGGGAGGAGGGGAGTTACATCATAGTAATTTTATTTTCTCCCCATTATCAGATAAGATTAAGTCGATTTTCTCTCTGCCGGCGAGAGTATCTCGTGGTTGACACAAAGTACCGAGATGTCGCAATAATACAAGAATAATTTCCCGCTCAAATAGACAGGTGGGGAAGACAGCTACGTTGGAGAAAAGCAAACTTCATAAAAATAAACTTATATCCTGCAGTGGTATTCAATTGTCAACTTTAAAATGTAAAGAGCAATTGGATATTTAAATTCCTCTCATGTGTGGCTGAGAGGACATTCTTTTTTGTTTTAAATGGAGCTGAGACCTCTGTCTTAAAAATAAACCAATAAATAAAAAAAAAATAATCTGGCTGCTTTTCTTCACTGTGCATTGTAGTGCGCTACCTGGTGTGCTGAAGAAAGGAGTTAATGTCGATACAAAGGTTAGATTTTTACACCAAAATATTAATAGTTTTATTAGAGCTCTGAGTGCAGGTCTCTTCCGCTCTAGCGGAATTTCCAAAACTTTAGTGAACCCATGTTACGTGCAACTTTTTAAAGTCTGTATGGACCTTTTCTTTCTTGATATCTGGAAATTCTACTAACGTGGATAGAAAGGACAATTTTGGGTTTCTTTGTTAAAAAAAAATCATAAGATTAAAAAAAAAAACTTTTCCTCAGATGAAACCAACAGTCAGATTCAAATTCACTTTGAGATCTTTTACTTTCAAGCCTTCACTGCATGTAGAAAAATGTTTGAAAAGAAAGGGAAAAAAAACAAGCAATTTAATTGATTTCTTTTGCTTAGCTTAAGGAACTAAAACTTCAATAATCCACACAAAGCTTAAATCTGTTGGATCCAAAAACAATAATGATGCTCTCTCTCTCTCTCTCTCTCTCTCTCTCTCTCTCTCTCTCTCTCTCTCTCTCTCTCTCTCTCTCTCTCTCTCTCTCCAGCATCGACCGAGTCCTATTTATGTGTGAAAGTTGATGAACCCAGACAATATGCTATACTATCTTTTCTAAGAAAAATGTTAAAGGATGCTTTGAGCGATATAGACAATTATAAGAACACAGTAACTTTCTCAGGTCATGCTTGATTATGAACTCCAGTAATATTATTTTATGTACAAAGCCAGACCTGTCTACAACAAACAATGAACCTATGCCAGCTGCGACCTTCGTAAACTGCATCACATGACGTCTTCATAACGTCAAACCAACATGAACTGTAACTGGTCCCTTGGGGTAAAATGATTTTCTTGTCAAAAATATAACTTTCTTGTCTCAGTCATTGTTATTAGAATGACTGGCTAGGTCTGAAGTAATTTCCGTGCTTGATCGATGTGACAAAAACTGAATAAGCATCGAGACGTACAGAAATGTCACGTCCGTTTTTAAATATTTTTTGTGTATTGCCCAGTTGTATCAACTTAAGTCTTGTCTTTGTACTACGTTATAACCGAAGAACAAGTTTTGCCATTTCCTTTTCAAAAGTTTGTAAATAAACTTTTTAACATAGATATCATCTCTATTATGAAAGAGAAAAAAAAATGGATGTAAAGTTAAACTGTGAGTACAATAGAAAACCACCTAATTTAAAGATAGAATGTATGTGAGTACAAAAGAACAGAATAAGTACAAAAGAAAGTGAATAGATTAAAAGTTAAAATCAGAGTATAGAAAAAAAAAATAAAAGAATCAGATTATGAGCTAAAATGTGAGTACAAAAGAAAATAATTGGATACTGAGTTAGAATGTGAGCATAAAAGAAATTGTTTGGATTAAAAGTTAAAACATGAGCGTAAAAGATAAATGTTTCTGTTTAATTTTAGAATGTGAGAGTAAAAGAAAGCATTTGAATTTAAGGTTGGAAAATGAGTTAAAAAGAAAATGTTAATATTGTCATCTTGCATACCCGGTTCTTCCGGTCTTTCGAAGGCTTTTTAGATGGATGATAATGACTTTATATCATATTTAAGGCTTTTCAGATGGATGATACTGACTTTATATCATATTTAAGGCTTTTCAGATGGATGATACTGACTTTATATCATATTTAAGGCTTTTTAGATGGATGATAATGACTTTATATCATATTTAAGAGGGTGATTTGTAACAACCAAACAAGGAATTTATAATTCTACTGTCATGAAATTGTTTCTGCTTCTGTTGTTGAACGAGCACAGCGAAATTTTTGCAAAAGTTTTGTTGATTACGTTAACTTAGGATCATCTTGATTGAACTTTATTCTAAATATAGAACCCATTGTTTTGGTTCAAACTTCCGGTATGCCATATTCCCTCAGTGTTCAAAGACTTACAATGGCTGTATTATGTGAGTAATTGATAGATTTATATTTAATTTATATGCTCATAACGACAGCTTCTAAGAAATACAAAGTATAAAATGAATAGTTTTGTCGTTTAAGGAACAACAATCAATAAACAATTTTTCTACGGATGCGGATTGGAAACAGTATATCATGAGACTGATTGGAACAAAGAGAGAGGAACGCCAAAATGTTGCTTCATATTATTATCTACGTCAGTGCTAAAACTAGATTGACGCCACAGCTAAGTTTGCCCTGGGCAGCTGTTCGAAAAAATGTAAAAATAGCGTTTTTTTCGCTCAGTGATTGGTTCGCAAGGATTACGCGGAATGATTGATTGGTTATCTCCCTCTTTATTCACCGAACACGATATGATCTCAGGACAATAGTTTAATATCGTATAAAAAAAAAAAACACCTCGTCATCTACGATGAAGCTGAAAGATAAAAATAACCAACTCAATCAGTGACGTCAGCCTTTTATGAGTTCTTCATGAAATTTTTCTGCAGATATAAGAATCTAGAAGAGCTACTTTTCGGTGTACACATCGTACTATATTATGTATATCCTAAGCATTTTTTTTTTATTTTGTATCTTCTTAACTTTTTTATTTAACGATAAAGGTAGACTGGAATCAATTTATATTTAATAATACTTTCTTTATTTTCTTATAGGTACTTTTTTCCTGGACAAGTTGTTTACCTCATGACATTGATAGAATGTCATTACTATAATGTATAATTTCCTAAGTAAGTTTTGCCCCTGTTTTCTTTTCTCGTCTTCTGTTTATCAATTGACGCAGATTAGTTCAGCGCCTCATAAAATTTCCAATTTCAAACTAAAGAGTAATTAGGGTAAGTAGCTGCGAAACATTTTGGAACGATTCTATCACTTTATCTACAGAATTATTAATTCCCAAAAACGTTCTGATAACACGTTATTTTGAAACTGTCTCAAAGGAAATGGTTTTGGTATGTCCAGATGTGCTGTTTTGCTAAAACATTGTCCAAAATTTCTTTCCTCTCTGCAACTCCGAGAAAAAAATCGCGGGCTGGATCTACCAATCTCTTATCCACAGTCACTTCTTTGACAACTTATCTCAAGGTTGTTTTAATACTAAATATTGTCACGGCGAGACAGTGTAGTGCCTAACAAAAAAATTCCTAAACTAATTTTCTGAAATTTTCTAAGTAACATCTGAATATGAAAAAACACTTTTAAATGTAGAGGCAGTAACTTTATTGTTTTATCTAACTTGGAAACGCTTCGGGAAAATTGATTTTCAGTGTCGCACAAGGAAGCTAATTGCTTCTAAATAATTGATGGGTAGCCCCTTTCGGATTCGTTCCCCGCGGGAATTTGTACTAAAGATTTTTTTTCACATAGCTTTTTTGTACCTTTGACCACGTTTTTATGGCCTATTTTAGGGAAACAGCTTTTTACTGGTAAGAATTGAAGGAAAGAACTAAATCTCTCATTGGAAATGGAAGCGATCACGTTTTGCGATTAAAAAAATGTATAGGGATGTTTTATTACTTAGAAGAATATAAAGACAAAAAAAAAAACAAACAGACAGGGAACATATGTTTAGGGCGAAAATGACAACAGCATGAACAACAACAACAATCAGAGCAAGAACAAGAACAAAATAAAAGAAGACAGAGCGTAATGGGCAGATAGCTGCACAAGAAGATGTAAAACAAATAATAAGAACTGAGAGGTAAAAGAGAATAGGAAGAGAGAGAGAGAGAGAGAGAGAGAGAGAGAGAGAGAGAGAGAGAGAGAGAGAGAGAGAGAGAATTGAGGGAAGAGAGCAAGACAGAGAGAGAAAGCGAGAGAAGGAGAGAGAGGGAGAGAGGGAGAGAAAGAGAGAGAGGGAGAGAAAAAGAGAGAGAAAGAGAGAGGGAGGGAGGAGAAGAAGAAAAGAGGAGGAGGAGGAAGAGGAAGAACAACAACAACGACAACAACAACAACAACAACAACAACTACAACAATCAGAATAATATCTATTTTGTGGTTATTTATATAATATATATTATCCTGTTCATCCTATAAAGGTTATGGCTAACATTAAAAGAGTATAGTGTTATATGTATTATCTCACTTTAAGGCTGGTGTTAGGAGAATGGCAATATTTACAGAAGCAGCGGATGAAGTATGGGTTTCTCTTTTTACTATCTTAATAATTTAATCCATATTAATTTGAGTAGCTTCCTGCAGAATCTTAGACAATAGAGCGAGAAGAAATAGACCACTTCGTACAATAAATATTAAAACAAGGAAGTGCATGATCACTATGATTATAGCTTGCATTCAGATTTCACTGAAACTTGCTTACCCTCTCGAGAAAAAAAACTTTTTACTGAGAAGCTTTCGGTGCTTGGTGCACAATTTTTTTTCCATTTATATCTACGAAGTTCGAAATCTCGTTATACTTTTTTCCACCCCTGTTAGATTCTAAAAGTAAAACTATTACATAATCTTAGGCTAACAATTTCGAGACAGATTTCTGGAAGAGTAAATGTTACATATAAATTAAGATGCGTTGTAAGAGAGAGATTAGCTTCATGCAACTGATATTCGAGGAAGAAGCTAGATCGATGTTAGTTCAACATTGACTGTTATCAGTCGTAGATCTAAACAAGCTGATGGCCAATTTCGCTTATTCTTGCTGTTCTCTGGAATGAAGCATGTATTTAGGCCATCCTAGCCTCAAGACTCGTCATTGTGTAGAAGGAAAAGACTATTGTCTTGCTTTTAGAAACGTATTGTAATTTTTTTTTTTTTACAATCATACAGGCAGTTAAGCATTTGTGTGATGAAGCTCACAGTAATAGGAAGAAGAAGGAAGTTAAAAAAAACAAAACAATTTAAAACAAATAAAAACTACGATCTAGGTTTTTTCTGATTAAAAGACAAACCAAATAGTTTACATTTGGCATGATTTCCATCATACGATCCCTGCAATTATGATGAGAGACATAATGATATGCTGTTGTTTTTTTTTTTCTATTAGGACAAATATTCTAATTGATAAAATCATTCGAGGCTCAAGCAAGTCACGAAAGGAAAAAAAACCGCACAATTAAACGGGTATTTCCATTTGAACTTATCCACAGCGTTATATATAAATAACCGGTAATCAGTGGATATATTAGTATCACTTGTTATCCTAGTTATTCGTGTCACCACGAATGCTAATCTATTGCAAAAACGATTACAGCTTTGAGTCTTGCGGCGTCCAGGGCTCATCCTGTGAGCGCCAGATTCTTGTTCACCAGATTTTCATAATGTACAACGCGATATTTCTTGGGCTTGTCGTTCCACTCTACGCGGGCAATCTTTCTAATCAGTATAGTGTTTATTTGTAAGTACATGCCAAATTGAACAATCTCAGATGCATCACTTACGCATTTTTCAAGAAACAGTTAGGTCTGTGTTTTTTAATTCATATCATAATGCATGATCCAATCTCTTTCACAGTATGGCGTAATTACAAGAGCAAGGAAAGAAGCGGTCCATCTATGAGCATTAGTTTTCGCCATCCACAGCTGAACTTAGATCTTGCCCGCAGGCCAACGGGTTCTTCGCGGTCTGGGCTGGCTTCGGCGAGAAAACTTAATGCCGGGATAATTACTGGCTCGCGGATATATGCTGCCTCGCCAAGCTTTCACAGGATTGGTCAGGGCAAGTGATACGACATCCGCGTGGTTGCGGGGAAAACACCGGCTTCATCTTAATCTAGACGGCTTATTTGGCTTACAGTGTGGAAAGGTTAAGGGCATAACAATTTTCATGGATACAAGAAAATTTAACTTATCTGGTTGTTGGTATTTCTATTGGCCGTATGATCACTGTAGGTATTGTAGTGGCAACACATGAACTTCCACACCGCTTCTCTTTTAATTAAATTACTTTATTTCTATCAAAATGAAGGGGAAAATCTTCATTTATGGTCCAATTATAAAAAAAAATAATAATACATACACTATTTCGTTCAAGGACAAATTATATAAGGGCCAAGACTATCATTTCTAGCATTCTTCACCTTTTCCTTAATGAACAGACATTACAAAATTAATGTACGTGCCCTGATTTCATCCAATAATATTACGGCTCTTATAAAATAATAAAGAATTGTAAATACCCAGATTTAGAGCCGATTCCCGTTGGGAGAAACATGATTAATGTAACGACGCAGAAACCTGTTCTGAATATAGGTATCGGTGAATAAGATAACATACCGAAGTTATTGGTCTTCCTGATTAGATAATCACATATAAAACTAACGCAAGCAACTTGAAGCGTGACTCCACGAGATTTTCCGCTCTTACTTTTCATTAGGGAAGCATTATGTGTAGCCTCTTATATTGATTCGGTAAAGGAACTTGAGAAAATTTAGGTAGAAAATGTTTTGTTGTTGTATGGGTGTGCTCGAAAGAAAATAATTCAGCCTCTTTGCTTGAAATGAAAACACATCATTGAAAAATGGTAAATTTCGGTCATAAAATACGGTACTGCAGATAAAGGCTCAGTCACAAACAGCCCCCCCCCCCCCCCGCCCCCCCAGAAAAAAGAAACCATAAGCTTTGAACGCATGAAGGATACTATAGGGACTAAATGCTAAAATATATTAACTAGAGATCAATGAACTGTTACATTTGCAGTATTTGTGGTTAAAAAAAAAAAAAAACAAAAAAAAAACAGATCCAATTTCTGATTTTTTTTTTCTAAGATTTAATTACGTTTGTACGTTGAACGTTTGTATCATCTGATCCTCTCGAGAACATTCGGTGCCGATTTAAACTCCAGCTCATTATTTGATAAAATTTCACACCTGGTTTTTTATGCCTGTAGCATTCCATATAGTTAAAATAGTTTTATTGGAAATAAAAGCTTCAATAGAAGAACGTATATTCCGTTAATAAAATACGACGGATTTTAAAGACAACAATATTTTCTGCTACTCCAGTTAACCCATCCTGATGAGATTTGAAAAAAAATGATTTTTTAGAAATCTTCTCCCCCCCAAAAAAAATATCCATGTAAAATTTAAAGTGCTCGTTAAGAATGTCGTACATAAAACCGAAATCATGTTTCTAGAAAATCACAATGAAAGCTAAGGAGAAATTACGCTTTCTGAACATGAAAATCTTATTGGAGAGGAAGAGTACAGTCTGAAATATTATCGATTTTTCAAAGCGCGACATGGCACGAGAACTGTTTTTTTTATATTTTTTTTTACCATTTGCTTTGCTTGAGTTTCCCTTCGACATCGCTTGTAAGCTGGTAACAAAAGGGAGAAGAGAGTTAACATTCCATATTATTATTGTCTGCACTTAATCTTACTGAATTTTCTTTCGTAAAAATAATCGATCGCTCCAGCTTTTTGCTAATTCTCGTTTTTCTTGAAAAATCGTTTTAAAAATATATCTCTCATTCCATTCATCTTCCATTTCATCAAGCTCCCTACCTAACGCTTTATCTATTTCAGCTTCCTTTTTCGATTTAATTCTATCTATCTATCTATCTATCTATCTATCTATCTATCTATCTATCTATCTATCTATCTATCTATCTATCTATCTATCTATCTATCTATCTATCTATCTATCTATCTATCTGTCTGTGTGTCTAACTATTCATCGATTTATCTATTTAGCTAGCTAGCTATGTAACTAATTGTCTATCTGTTTATCTACCTATCGAATTATCTATCTATATTTCTGTTTGTCTATACATGTATAATAATATTATCGATTTACCTAACTATAATAATTAGGTGATAACAACCTTAATGTGACTTGGATATATTAACACAATGAACACCACAAGAAAACATAGTATCTTGGGACTGCGCTAATCCCTTAACAATGGAAAACTACTGAAGGTAGTCAAATAACCAAACGCCAATCAACCTTGAGAAAGTGAAACCCTATTGTCAGCTTGTGATGAGCAATCTCAAGCTGGAGTCATAGAAGAGTCGGAGAATTGACTTTAACAGCTCAGTCGAGTGATATAACCAGCCGCAAATTTATGTATGAGATAATACGCTCACGTTTCACTTAAAACTTAATGGGAATTTAAAGTGACGACCTCTCTCATCTTAACAATACTTGTCTACTCGGTCTGAACAATTTATTGTTCATCGACCTCAAGAACAAAATTATCTGTGTATTAAAAAAATCAATGCCTTAGGAAAATCCCGCTCATTTTCGGGTATTATTGGGATTTGATGAAAACTCACAGCTCGCTGTAATATTTACGGCTTATCAGAGGTTTAAAAGCCATGTGTCTTTTCTCACCTTCTAAGGAACCAAATAAAGTGGCATCACACTTTTTATTCCCAAGAACAGTGTGTCTCTTTGAATATATATATATATATATATATATATATATATATATATATATATATATATATATTAAGGTCAAGAATCACTAATCTGATCTATGGAAGTCAGCACAAGTTTAAGGTTTTGCCTAAAGTTGTGTTATTTTCTAATCATGACGCAGCTCTAGGTGTTGAGAATCTCACACTATGTCATGCTGTCGGGTGTTTAATTAAATATGTGTGGTTGTTCTCAATGTATATGTCTGATCTTCAAATTGCATTAGTTTTTTTCCAGGAAAACCTGAAACAGCATAACTGACATGAGCAAAAATTAGCTTTGAAAAGGATTTGTAAGTCTTAGAATCTACTTGAACGTGCTATTTGAAGGAGATGTAGAGCGTGGAATTCTGGCAGACTAGTTATTTACTTTCGATTCTCTGGGATCTTCTTCGCGAGCACAATATTTTGCAACTGGTGAATTTCAATAATAATTATATGATATTTCTTTGTAGAACCTGGACATCGACAATAGGGTAAAATTGTTTTGGCTAGTAGAAAGAATCTGATATCAGTCAAGCTTTGTCCTGAAAATGACTGCCTGCAAGGGCAAAAAAAAATATGATTGTGTTAGTTCATCGCTTTAGCTGGACAACAGATCAAGTTTCGTGACATCATCTCCACTTCTCACATCCAACAATCGAAAATAATGCAGGCTCATCTACGCTGGCACAACTCTCATTGATGGTTATTGATTGTTTGATATACGCCGTCCATAACCATAAACGGTCTAAGGTTTGATTTATTTATTTAAGCCCTTTCGACAAAGAAGTCGATAGATTCCGCAGTTTTGGCTGTACATCTTGCCATCGTTTCGAATGCAATGCCTCCATTTCTAATTTTTGCATTGATTTCTAGTCCTCGGAGGATATCATTCATGAAGTGTTATCTTATCAGTGTTTTGTAGCCTTTTCATATATTTGGTGGTGGCGAATGTAAGTAAGTTCTCAGAGCCTTGGTTTTTTTTTTATTTCTGAGTTGAAGTTTTGGGAACTGTAAGAATGTAAAGTTGCTAAAAAGTTTCCATGTTGTTTATTGTCAATTGCAACACCTAAAGTTACCTGTCTTAAACAAGACTGAAATGCTGAAAGTAATAGGAAAACGCCGAAGGGCATATACTTGCAGTATAACTTTCTCACATTTCCTCTTTTGCTGCTGATCTGATGGAGCACAGCTATCACATTGCTCTTCTGACCTTCACCCCTTGCTTATTGTTGACGTCAATGGGACCCTGGAATTTAAAAGGAGGTGAAGTGTGGGAGGAAGGGTGGGGGAGTTGGGAGGGACCGAGTGTTAGTGTTACTTCCAGGGTCAAGATGTACTACAGGAAATTGGCAGACAGCCAAATTGCAGGGTTTTGGAGGTAACCGAGAAGCTGTTGCTGGGGGCGAGAGTTCCAAGAGGTGTTACTTCCGGGTATGTGTCTAATGAGATGAAACAAAGAGAAGTGTCGCTAAAAAGTGTTGGGAGTCAGGAGAGATCAGTTCTGTCCACCCAGGCAGACAACTTACGACATACTGGACCACGGGGAACAATTATTGATGATGGAAAGTGAAAAAAACTGATGATGAAATGCTTTTAGTTCATTTATTTACAGATTGATTTCATTGATTGCTTTATTCATTGAGATCTTTTTAAGCACCCGATGGAGAAGAGCTGACGAGCAGTGACCAGGTGTCATAATCTAGTAACGCTGTCTTTGGACCCTTCACTGAAAAGAATCTGCAGTAGATACTCTTTGTAAAAAATTATAATCGTTCTAAAACGGAAAGGATTTCCACAGACCTACATTTATAATTTTTATATGTAATCGAAGACTAAATTAAAAAAAAAAACCCGCTATGATATCAGTTTCCCCTAAAAAACGCGCAGGTAACCCTGTCTTACTTTAAGGTTCTTAACTATGAACAGTTTATCGTGCCCTGAGCAAGAGTTTCCTGAATTGAAAAGATAAAAGACTTAAGATAGTCTTCCTCTGAATTAGGTATAAAACTCACTGATCGTTGTAATATTTTGGGCGGATCAGAGATAATGCAGCCAGTTTTTTCTGTCTATTCTGGCTATGCTTAACCTTGGGAATAAAATCCTATACACACTCATCTCATAACATGTTCGGATTTGTAAATGAGTAACGTCGCGTAGGAAATGAAAAAGGTCCTATTGTGCCTTCTTCGTTGTGTAGAGAATGAGAAAGAAAAATATCTGCCAATAATGATTATAACTTCTCGATGCTGTGTTAAAACGTTAAACGTTAGGGATTACTAAATGCCCATTTGTTCAAAACAACCTTGTTTTAAAAAATCTATAGATATATTTGGATTTCACAAAACTAGCGAACTATTCATTTTCAAAGAGGTTGTGATCCTCAGCCACTGATATCATGATTTTAAAACTCTGACGACATGAGGGAAGAAAATTTACCATAATTATTCCCATCAGCGTTGCTTTGTCAAAGTAAAAAAGGCTGAATAAGTTGTGAATGTTTTGGAACATCTTACTTAGCTTTTGTAGGATTTATCTCTTCAGCAGTAATACCGTAATATCAGTTTGCCTTCACTTCAAACATTTTTGACAGATACCCGTGAAGTGAATAATTTTCCAAGTTGTCGTTTAGTACCCTCCTCTCCATATTCATAAAATAATGGCACTGTAGCGTGTAACGCATGAAGCTATTCAAGCTATCCATGAAAAAAAAAATTAAAATTAAAAATCTGCGCCATGATAATTATAAACTTTCAAAAGGCATAAAAATATTAATTTCGGATAAACGCCGGACAAACGCCGTCTGTCATTATTATTCTTTTAAATTTTATTTTCTAGAATTTTATTAGATTTGTGGACATGAGCGCATGATACGGAAGATCTGAAATCGTTTGACAAGTCTTATTGAACAATAGATTTGGCCGGACTGCGTGACGTAAAGAGATGTCGTCTACGTCAAGAGTTAACTGTTAAGGTTTATGGAGAGTGGACAATCTTTTAACACCTAGAGACTCAGTGCAGTCGCTTAAAACATTCTGTTTGTGAAAACGATGGTTACGGGTACACGGCCCAGTCGTCAGAGAGATAGGTTAGTCATACTGTGTTTGCAGTTTGGATCCTGATCTGATCACACCTCGTGTTAAATTGGGCTGGCAATGTATTTCTCGTCATTTCCCTCTGTCTGCTCACTTATAAAATAAGTATCCGGCTAAAAGGAGATGATAAAATTTATGGAATTTTAGTAAACGGTTTGTACTGACCATAAAATCGTGCTACTTAAAGATACATGAGTTCAAATAATCTGGATTCTTCTTTTCATATTCGTCAAATAAAAGTATTATTAGATGTTCATTTTGCAAAATAAAATTGTGCCTATCTTTTAAAAAAAAACTTAATTGTGATTGTGATTTATTAATCATTTGATTAAGGCAGTGCCCTCGAATTTTTTTTATTTTTGACAATCTTACAAACCAGTGATTTATTGGTCATTTTATAAAGGCAGTGCCCTCGAATTTTCGATTTGCAAATCATACAAACCAGAGTAGAACCACAGATTTCTAAGTGGATGAATTTTCCGATAGCCACCACCTTTGCTACTTGTAACATTACCATGATCAAATGCGCATTTTTTAAAAAATAAATGCGAAACTTTAATGCAAAAATGTAATATTACGCATGTTAAGAATTCTTAGCAGATAGCCCGGATGTTTCAACAGGGATGAGTTGCAAGATAAGATGGTACGCAATATTTCTTGATGTTGTCAACCAGTTTGCAGTGAATCATAGTTTATATTACCGTATGGTTCTTTTCATAGTCCCACGCTCCTTCACGTTGCTTATTATATGTATTGAGAGAAATAGAAAAGGAAAGAGAGAGAGAGAGAGAGAGAGAGAGAGAGAGAGAGAGAGAGAGAGAGAGAGAGAGAGAGAGGGAGAAAGAGAGAGAAAAAGAGACAGAGAAATAAAGAGAGAAAGAGAGAGGAAGTGAGAGAGAGAAAGAGAGAGAGAGAGAGAGAGAGAGAGAGAGAGAGAGAGAGAGAGAGAGAGAGAGAGGCAGACAGACAGACAGAAAGAGATGGTTCCACTTTCTTTTCAGTTGTGACGTACTTCACCTGGAGAAGCATGTACAGGTCGTAGTTGTTTGTTAATATGTCAAAGCACACCACATACATTTAATATAACTGTAGCTGAATCTTTAAGACTCTTTTATCTCTCAGTCTCTTTTCTTTCTCTATCTATTTATCTATATTTCTCTTTCTATTCATCCTCCTTACTTCCTTTCTTTTTATGAAGAAAAATTGATCATAAAAATAATAAACTTTCTATGGTTAAATCAACCGCTATGAATAAACTAAAACATTTGTAAGAAGTACTTTCGAAGCCGTGCATTTAACTTGGTACAGGTTTATTGATATGCTTTCCACCAGTTCTCAGGTCCCTTGTGGCACATAAATCAGACAACAGTCTTGAATTAAAAATAATTGGTTTATTAAAACTTTGTAGAATCCCAATCTATTTAGAGATACTTTCAAATAATCGTTATCATTTTGGCACAATAGAAATAGTTAACTAATTTTGTAAAATCCAAATCTGTTTACAGATATTTTTTTTCATAAATATTCATTGCCATGTAGGTTTAAATACCTGTGCAGCTGCAACGCAGTGCATTTTTAAGCACTTGGTGCGAAAATTTACAGCTCTCTAATAAGCGTTTAAGAAGATCTAAAAACAGATTGGGAAAGTGCAGAATTAATCGATTTCTTTATTGATGAGCAGCTTAAACTTCAGGCAAGATATTCTCATACATAGCCTACTCACATATACACTTCTTGTTTGTACCTATCAAATAATAAACATTTAGAAACGTCTTTAAGTTGGTTGGGCTTTTACCGAAATAGTTGGTTTGTAAATTCCATTCACTACCTAGGACTTGCAAGGTTGATACAAAGTCTCAGAGATGAGTCCTTTATCACAAGGTCAACCACCCTCGAATGATGACCACAAAGATTTAAAGAACACTTTCCTATTTTTACAATGTTACAATCAAGTTATAGATCCAATTAAATGCTCCTTATGACGTAGGAACACATAAATGGACAGCTATAATTTCGCACTTGTACCTTCATAACCTTATACTGAGTGTTAAGAAGGATCTTTAAAAAGATTGGGACAGTCAGAGTTGGCTTTTTTCCGGTATTAAAAACTAGGATATGCGGTTTGACTTCGTAAAGCCAAAGCTCCAGTCACGGTTGCACACATATTTCTTATTGTAAAGTATATGGCTTACCTTCTTTTTTTGTTTCGCATAGTTGAAGGAAGATCACATGCATTCTAGCTGATATGTGATTTCTGAAAGTCATGAAATACCACCAAACTGTGGGAAAGAAGGACGCCTGTGGTCTATGTCACTGTACCAAGAAAGCGAAACATTCCTAACAACTATGATAAGAATGTTATATAGACATGAAATTAATATTCCTTTAAAGACAAAGAAAGAATTAAAATTGTAACAAAATCAATATCAGTAGGAAACCACCTGCTTGTTCTTCTTTAATATCACAATAAGGTGAATCGTAAGACCAAGAGATCTACTGACAGATTGAAGGTGAGGCATACGGCTAACCAAGATTGAATTAATGCTCGCTTTGTAGAATAATTCATGAATATAATCAAGTAAAGTGGGTTCGTACACTGACAGTAGATAAAGCAACAGACTCCTTATTTGTAGGTGATGAATTTGACTTGTGTGATATCTCCTTCAGTTTAAGTTAAAGAGAGAGAGAGAAGGGAAGAAAGAGAGAGATAGAGAGAAAGAGAGAGAGAGAGAGAGAGAGGGAGAGAGATTGAGAAAGAGAGAAAAAAGAGAGCGAGACAGAGAGAAAGAGAAAGAGAGAGAGATTGAGAAAGAGAGAGAGGGAGAGAGAGAAAGAGAGAGAGGGAGAGAGCTGGATAACTTTAAATGCGGAGAGGACTTTAAGAACGGATTTAAAATTGAGTCAGAAAATATGTGTAGAAATGAAAGCAAAAAATGGCGATGATTTGGACACTTGTTTGTTAAAACTTATTTCAGAAACAGAAGAGTCGCCCTCACAATGAATATAAAAGTTAGAGAAAGTCAAATAGGAAGCAAAAGAACATGAACTTGACATCCTCAAACAAGAAAGAATATCATCATTTTGAACACTTGACTTCACCTCTACACTATTTTAAGTTGGTTCTTTGATATATTTCAAGTTTCTGGGGCCAAGAAAAGCATGCTCAAAAAGGTTAGCCCCATACGGGTCCACTGACAAGTCTAGAGTCCGCAACACAGAAAGGGAAGTCATTGTATATGTCATTTTGAGTTATAGCTCGTGTCCTCAGCAGCAGCTGCTCGCAATATTCCGAGAAAGTGGGGGAGTTCTTTCGTAGAAATTAATCTATTTAAACAGATCAAACCATGCCAAATACATACAATATGACGAGATTGTTTGAAGCAAGAAGAGGTAAGCAAAAGGAGGAAAAAAAAAAGGTTTTATGGGTGCAGACGCTTATCTTTCAACAGGTCGGGTGCTGGACAAAATAAAGAAATATTTACAGGGTCGAGTTCTTAACTTGGCAGACTCATCCCTAACACAGGCAGAATTTTCATGAGAAAATATAAGACGGCATCCGGTTGGCAAAAAGCTTAAGGTTTTCTAATCAGCGCAGAAGATACGAGGTGGGGTCTTAACGTTTATTGAGGAGATAAACTAAGAAAAATAACAAATTAATAAGCTTGCCGGTTAAATTTTCCATGTGTTCTTAGGAACTTTGTAGACGAAAGGATGTGTGTGAAAGACGCAGTACACACAAGTCTCACTTTTTCAACCTTGAATCAAGAGAGATCAAAGCGAAGCGAAGCAAGAGCAAGGAATTAGCTAGAATGTATAAAGTGTAAAGAATAAGATTGTGAGATAAGACTGTAAGATAAGCATGTGAGATAAAATAGTGGGAGTAGATTGTGAGATAAGACTGTAAGATAAGCATGTGAGATAAAATAGTGGGAGTAGATTGTGAGATAAGACTGTAAGATAAGCATGTGAGATAAAATAGTGGGAGTAGATTGTGAGATAAGACTGTAAGATAAGCGTGTGAGATAAAATAGTGGGAGTCGGTTGTGAGATAATACTGTAAGATAAGCATGTGAGATAAAATAATGCGAGTAGATTGTGAGATAAGACTGTAAGATAAGTGTGTGAGATAAAATAGTGGGAGTAGATTGTGAGATAAGACTGTAAGATAAGCATGTTAGATAAAATAATGCGAGTAGATTGTAAGATAAGATTGTGAGACGAGTGTCTATTTCTTTTTTGCTCAAAGTCGTTATCCTTGCGTATTATGTTTTTTTGAGTATAATGACAGCTCTGTTTAAAATCTCTCTCTCTCTCTCTCTCTCTCTCTCTCTCTCTCTCTCTCTCTCTTTCTCTCTTTCTCTCTTTTCTTTCTCTCTATCTACTTATCTCTCTATCTATAATAAATCTTTCTATCTATCCAGCTCTTACTCTTTTCTATACATATTTTAGATGATGGCAGCATGATGAAAGAAAATGATGTTTTATATGACGGGGAGACATTGATATGACAAACCTGCTTATTTGTGAGATGAAGATTTCAACACATACATTTTTAGGTTAGCCTAATGCAGAAAAAAAAGTCAAAAAAAAGTTTCAACCACTTTCATAAAAAAAAAAGATCTAAAACTTCACTTATAATAAATTTAAGTAAACTTGTCAGCAACCTGCTGCACATCCTTAAAACTATATAGAATGTTTTCAATATTTAGATTATGTAAAAAAAAAGCTTAAACAAATTTTCAAAACAGCAAAAAGATCGGAGCTAAATACATAAGAACAGGGCAAGGAGTGCAAAGAAAATGCCACAAGAAAAATATTCAAAAGCATATCGTTAACTTAAAGAATGATGTAAGAAGGAAACTTTTACGTTAAAAAAAAAAGCAGGTATAGAAACGTTTGAGCATAAACAATTAAAAATAAACGTTTGTTAACCAGAAACAGACCGCCCATCTCAAGAGTTTAAAGAAAAAAACCCGCCTATGTTAGAGTAAGGGCTCGGCTTCAAACGGCAGTCAAGGCCCGTATTAATAAAACCGTTGGAACTTTTCAATAGAATCCTAGCCGTTGTCGAAAAGCACTTGCTTACAATCGTTAGAAACAATTTTTTTGTTATTGTATAGCAATGGAATTGACCAGAACGGACAAAAGATTGATGAAATTGTGGTTATATAATGGTTTTGTTGTGAAAATTTCACAGTATCTCTGAATGAAAGCTATCTTTTATATGAAAAGTGCTGTCATGATTTTGTTTAATTGATTGCTTGTTTCTTACAGAGATTTTACAATTTGATCTCATGCTCTCTCTGTATATAAGACAGGCTTCTGGAATGTCTCATTGGCAATAGTAGGTGCTGGTTTAAGGCCAAATTCCAGAAGCCCTTCTGAAAAGTCCAAAGCGAATCATAACCATATCCTAAAGCGGAAATAGACCATACAATTGAAAGTAGTGTATTTATTTACTAAACCAACATCCTTGATGTCTATGTTTAAGATTCGATCTGTTGCCTATATGATTGTTTAACAAGATCATTCATAATTAAAACATGTAAAAACCAAACAACCTTTTTTGCCATGTGATGAGAAGAGAGAAACTAGAACATCTTGTGACAACTGGAATGATCCAAGGAAAACGCAGCAGGGGAAAACAGCGTGAAAATATGGACTAATTAAGCGGCTAAAAATAAGATGAGTTACAGATGCACTAATAGCGACGAGGGATAGAGATGCCTTGAAGGTCATGATCGCCTACGCTTGATTGTTTGATTGAAAAGGAGTAAAAGTGAGAAGGAGTTACCTATAATTGGGATTTCCGATTTTTCGATCAACTTTTCTTGGGTCACTTTTGTGCCTTTCGCCAAACTCCTAACAACGTGAGCTAAGGAAAGAGTGGATCAGACTGTGTTCTCACCGTTCACAAAGTTCTCAACTCACGATGGATTGATATAATTATTTGTTTAATTCAGCTCAATTAAATGTAAGGCTGCTTTAATACAAGGTTCATCTTTAAAATATGATCAAATTATAAATAGACGAATATTAGTGTGTGTGTATATAAAGTATATCAGTAAGAAAGCAACTGCGGCGAAGCATTTACAACACTCTCTGTCTCCTTCTCTGTATCTGTTTCGCATTGTCTGTATATTTCTCGTTGTGTTTTCTTGTCTTCTGGTCTGTATGTTTCTATGCTCCTTTCTCTTTGAATCCGTATTTAACCATTGATATTCTTTTCTGTCTTTATATTTAAGCCTCCTTATCTCTCTCGCAGTATGTTTTAATGTGTGTCTGTCTATCTCCAGACCTGTACCCTCCTCATATCGTCCCACAATACATAAGTCAGCCTGTCTCTCTCTCCTTCTCTCTCTCTCTCTCCTTCTCTCTCTCTCTCTCTCTCTCTCTCTCTCTCTCTCTTTTTTTTTTCTCTCTCACCTCTTTTCCCCTTTGTTCATTTAGACCAGTGCTAATACGAGATTCTATTTCATAGAATGCACTAAATGGCTTTGCTGCGGTACTCCTCCATCTATCTTTACTGTTACCAACAGTTTATCACTACACAGGGCTCTCAAGAAGACAGATGTCAGACTCACAAAGGGTAGCAGCTGGATAGATTATGGCTCTTTGCGTAGCGAGTAAAATGTCAAATGCGGATAAAATTATTTTTTTTTATTTTTTTTTAGAAGATATGTATAAAAAAAAAACACATGGAATTTAATAATTCTTTACAAAATATAAGTTGTTCCTATTTAATCTTCTCTTGGTCTAAGATTCTATTGGCTTACTCGATTAAAAAAAAAATCGTACAAAGTTTTACTTGTCACCTGACTTCGAGATAAACTGCTAGTGGGTAAATTAAAGTTGTTCTTAGAACTGAAGGTAATAACCACTCACAGTGCTATGGACTTACTGTAATATCTACAGTCTTTCTCAGGCGTGCATTTCAGCATTCTTATTGTGTCGGTGATTTGAGTCTGTGTCTCCATGTTTTAAATCCTGTACTTTGTGA
Source organism: Elysia crispata (assembly GCA_033675545.1). NCBI lineage: Eukaryota > Metazoa > Mollusca > Gastropoda > Plakobranchidae > Elysia > Elysia crispata. The sequence continues at coordinate 585,629 of JAWDGP010000619.1, read as the reverse complement.
GGGGGGCTTCGTCAAAAAGCTAAAACATCTTCGATAATAGATGAAAGCGAGCGGGTTAAATGAAGCAATCGATAAATCAGTCAATCAGTCAATCAATCAACCGACCAATCATCTGAACGACTTGATGCTTTAGCAAGAGAAGAAAGTTATATGCGTCGAGTGACACATAATTATATCAGACTGTCATCAGTTTAAGTATTAAAAACCATTTTGGTCAGGCAGAAAAACTTCAAGCTGTTGAAAATGGATATGACATTTGCGATCAACTTGAATTACGGCTTATAAATTTAAGTAAGAAACTTTCAGCGCTTCTGGCAAACTAGAATAAAATAGACAATCAATTAATCAGATGCCCTGCTCTTTAGCGTAGGCAGTCATGACCTTCCACGCATCTCGGTCCCTTGTCGCTTTTAATGCATCTGTCCCTCGAATAAAGCAAACACTTATCTTTTGAAATATTTTTTTAAACATTTCCATTGGCCTTGAAACCTTCATGTTGTTGACATTTGGAAATGGATTCAGGGCCAAGTTGAAATACCGTTTTATAATTTTAAGCAGGAAAAATTACGCATTTGCAACAAAATGATTTTTTTTTATTTTATTTAAAACAATATAATTATAGCCAAGTA
>JAWDGP010000619.1:562500-580000 GCA_033675545.1 Elysia crispata | reverse complement strand
CATCATCTTTTGATCTAGTGATTTTTCACGCCTTATTTTGCATTTATGTTTATAATTTTCAGAGAAATCGTAATGTTCGTAGAAAAGATTTTGATTCAAAGTTTGGATTTCAAGTCTCTTCAAAATATTGTAGTGTAAAAGGATTTACCACTTATCTTTTTATTTCCTTTTATATTTTATCTTGCTCTTATTCATTTGAAAAATCGACGCCACAACGTCTTCAATATGAAAGATTTATTCTTAACAGATAAAAATAGAATTTATTCGCCGATAGCAGGTTAGCATTCGTACATTTATTGCCGATAAAAGTTTGGCATTCGTCCTTTTTCACTGATAGCAGTTTAGCATTCGTACTTTTTGCTGATAACAGCTTAGCATGTCGGCAGGGTATACTAACTCTTCACTAAAACTTCTAAAGCTGATGACCAAAATATATCTTGCCATCAAGGCACGGCAATGCCCCGAGCCTGTATCGTGCACAAAAAGCTGCAAGAAGCATGAATAATAAACCACAATTTGCCGCTTGAGACGATGACCAGTTGGAGGTAGCGGGTCTGGCTGACACCCGGTGTTTTCCCAGCTGCACCGGGCGGCGGAGCGGACAGACTGGCTGCAGCCAGCAGGCCTTGGCATGAGATCTTACCTGCGTACAACGAGGAGGAGGGATAAAAAAACCAAAATCACGAAAGGAAAATACACGTAGAAAGAATACTTCTGCTCATGCGGCATTGTTTTTGTTCCGTGTGCATCTACTCATAAGAGCAAAATTTTCCGCTTTGGCATGTTGTGTTATTCATGGTGACAGGCTCTTCAGTATTTATTTTTTTTTTTTTTTCTTCTTTTTGTTGTTTCACAACGCTTTTTTTGTTTTTACTTCTTTATTTATTTATTTTACATGTTGTCCGGTTTCACATTAGCACAATACATGGTTGTCGACGAACCAATCAAGACATTGTCGATAATTATATCGATAGAAAGTACATTGCTTTTAAAACTCTAAAAGGGAGTCTAGATTTTGCTACGCGTTCTCTCTACACTTAAAGTGATGACATCAATTTCTCTTCATATTTTTTTTTTATAGCGTGCTTACGGGTTTGTGATAATAGAAACCTGTTAATGATTCAACGAACGAGAATTCAGAATTAAACAAGTGATAAAATATTAAATTTTTAAGGAGCATTTTTTTTTCTCTTTTCTAGGGTCATGAAAACTAAAATTACAAATGTATAATAAGAAAAGAATACATTTAACGGAATTATGTTGAATTGATAAGAATACTAGAACAGAAACGGAGAGACAATGCGGGAAATTAAATGTGGCAATTAGAAAAAAAATAGAGAGAGAGCAATGGTATGGTATTGGGAAAACGTTCAATAAAGCGAGTAGGTACAAAAGCAAAGACATGGATCTAAATTAAAAATAAAAACCATTTATTTAATGTTAATATTGAAAATTATGGACTCAATAAATCCACAAAAAGTCGAGAGTGTTATTTCATTTCCTTTTGATCTTTTAGCTGCGTTCGTAAATGTTATAGTTAAATGATATTAATTCTGCGTTTTTTCATATCTTCCGTATCTTTGGAAAATAAGACGTGTTCTCCAGGAAACCTCAGTTTTAATCAACGTACATTGTAATAACAGTGAAATGGCAGCGTACCTGAGAGGCTAAAAGTGCAAAGATGAAACTCTCCTTTATAATGACGCTGATCGAAGGAAGGGATAAAGAACATAATCATATTAGACTGCACAATGCAACGTATTTGGGCGTGGTAAACGCCTAATTACAAAATATTACACACACACACACACATATATATCATTCTTTACGTTTGAAACTATGCTTATGCAAACCTCAAGGTAGGTTACGAATGTAAGAATTAAACCAACGAGGGTGGTCTTGCTTTCACTTTGTACGAAAACTAATGATAAAGTAATGAAAAATTCAAAACGACCTCTTACTCCATCACTGTAGGGCAGATTGAACCTTGAAGACTAGTTCATCTCCTATACTCTGAAACCCGCGTAAAGATATTTGCTGCCTAAAGTTTCTAATTTACAGCAACACCAAAGATATAGTTATTTGGAGATTTTGCTTTTTATAATTAGAATGATTATGTATAAAATTATTCGTTTTAAACTTTAAGTTTCCCTCTTATCGCCTGAATAATTCTGTAATTGAAGTTACCCGATATTCTAAACTTCTTTTAGGTTATCAACATCTTCAGACGTTAGAATTTTACTTTAAACTGAGTCGTTGGCTGGAAATTACTTTTGGAAAAAAAAGAATATAGATTTAACAACAGTCTCACTTTTTAAATATCTAAATCGATCAATGCTTTTAATTAAGGGATCGTTATCTTGAATGACATTATTAATTTAAAATGTGAAGTAAATCAATATCATGACATTTTAACATCACGAACAAAAAAAAAAAAAGAGAGAGTAAAATTTATACAAATATCATAAACCTTGTTTAAAATAGAATATAGTATATGGCTTTAACCCCGCCTTGTAGATCTTAGGAAGGCGATCATATGTTCATAAATCATCGCTGAACGTAATAAGACCGATGTTAAAGATGAAAATTATGGGATACTACTGAACAAAGTCTTACCTTGCAATCAGACTGTTGTTCATTAATTAGTGTTCACTATAGTCTTATCACTACCATGTACTATCTTTTCTTCTCAAACAATACGCAGCCAGGTAAGACAATGCTGAGAGGATGAGAGCCTCAATTTAAAACTGGATTGTTACTTCTGAATCATAGAGTAAAAATATGTGAACTCCTGAAAAAACAGGGCGTTAACATTTAAAGCACTAATAAACGACAGAAGAAACTAAACTAAATTAATTATCAAGATATACATTTCTCAAACAATAATTAAAGATACATTTTCTTTATTTTCACCGAATCAAGGTTTATGATAAAAATCGAATGAAAAATAATATTTTTTTATTTATTATCTATGTTTATCTAAATTAAATGAAAGGCATTATCTATTACGCGTGGAGACTTTTTTAAACTTATTATTAGACACGTTTTCTTTAAAGTATTTAGTTAAGCTTTTTATAATTTTTTTATATAAATAAGCGAGGAAAATGAAAAAAAACAACAACCCGGCCTTTTATTCGAACACATTGAACCGAAAAAAAAAAAATTTAAAAATAGTTGAAATTTTTCATAGTTCCTAAAAAAATATATTAACTAACTTTTAGAGGCCTCAAGGTCATTTAGAAAAACTGAATTAAATCTTGGCAACTTAGCATATCTTGATCTGAATTAATTTTTTTTTTACTTACGTTGTCGTTTGTATAAGAATACAACTGCAAAAGACGATTAACTGTTCAGAGTTTTGTTTTTATACGAGAAAACCTCTCTTGCTTCAGGTGAATACATAAAATCGAAAGCGATTACGCAGACCGCCGAGATTTTAAACTTATCTCAATCTCGAGAGGATACGTCTATAGCCACTGCCTGATTTATAGCTTCCGTCGGATAGAATCACAAAAGCTATTTCCCATTACCTTAAAAATTATTTCCCAGCCTTTGTTGAGTTGTTTCATACCTCCGAAAAAAACCCATAGGATTTATCCTGTATGTTGAAAAACTGTACTTGCTTATGCCAGGATTTAAAAAAAATGTAAGTCAGAAAACACTATTACTCTAGGAATCTTGTAATCAAAACACGCTTACTTAAGCCAAACTGGTTTTAAGTCCTCGAGATATATTATTACTTTAAATAATTACAGTGACCAAATTAAAATGGTTTTTACATCATTCCCTAGAGTTTCTATCTATCAGAAGGGGAAAAGGGGGGTGGAGGGGGGGTTGTAGTACCGGAGCTCAACACCTGCGCCATTCGAGCTGTGTTTGCTATTGTTGGACATTTTATTACTTGAGGCCTTTATTATTCAACGTCTCCTAGGGGCCTTTGAAAAACTTAAATTATTTCAGCATCCGCCCATGCAAAGTATGGGTGAAGTGGGCTTCTGTGGTATTCTCATTGGTTAGAGCGCTCAAAAGCAGGTCTGAAGTGCTTATCTTTCTTGACTGAAGCGGTACGCTATTAAACCGAAACTCTAGAATCAGCCAAATCTATGTTTGATTTAAAGATTTGTTGAGTTGTCGAGGTATTTTATATGTAAAAAAAATTGGTAAAAAAACCAATTGTGTCGGTCATCTATTTTACTTTACACCCAATTTGGTTTAACAGTGTTTTTAAGAAGGAGATATGAAGGAATTTTTTCTGCACAGTAAAACTCTTTAAAACCGTAAGACTACAAAAATCTTATTGGTTTTACGAAGATTGTTTAAAGAAGAAAATGTATTTTGGTTATCAAAAACTATGTTAATTCGACCATGTACTTTAATTTAATCTTTTTGTGTAATGTTGTTATACTCTAATTTTAGCAGGGCCACGTTGCATGCAAATTTGGATTTTGTTTCACGCACATTTCCTCAGAACAAAGATACGATATCCAGCCAGCTATTGATTGAATAATCTATGGTATTTATCCACTAAACTAATTAATGCACACGTTAGCACTCATAAATTTGCAAGCCAGAAAAGCCCTTACAATTCAAAGATCTAACAAAAAGGATTCAGTGAGTGCATGTCTCAAAAGAAGATGAAAAGGCAAAAAACACTTTCGCATTTTAATGTTGGTTCAATCTCTCTTATTCTTTTGCAAAGAAGATAAGAAAACCACCCATAAAAATTTCATCGTATAAACTTGTTTTATTCATTTTACCAATTTCTCTCTGGAAACCATCGTTTCCTATTAAAACGTGAAAGACAAAACAGTACAAATTGCGTTGTGAAAGAACAAAAAACTCAAACTCTGCCGCAAGATAACTTTTCAATCACAGAATTTAACAAGTTTTTATTCATGTTGATGCAGTTCACTTCTTATGCTTCAATCAATATTTTTTAAGCAGCTAAGGTAGAACCTACATATTCAACCTTTTTTTTTTTCCATGTTTGGTCTGAGGTGGCAATTATCTATAAACATGGAACACAGGCTAATAAATTATTCAGAAAAAAAAATTCTAATACAAATTTGCCTGGCAGTCGCTATGGTAACAGCGGTCATATTGAAAATTAAAGTGACATCTATAAAAGATTTAATCCTATATTTCTTGTTAGTATCGCATCAAATCCTTTAAAAAAAAAGTAAAGAAAACGTAGAAAAAAAAGCAATATGCATACGCAAATTGCGGATGAATTTTTTATATTTTTTTTTCTTTGCAAAGAAGATACTAGTAAAGCCTTCAGTTTTCAGTGGAATTGAAGTTGCAAGACTAAAGCGAAATCAGTATGAGTGTATGCAATCATTCCTTACTGAGTAGATTACTAATACTACTCTCACTTCACTCGTTACTGAGCTTACACGATCCCAGAACAATTTTCTTCGATAGTTATTACTGTCTATACTGAGCGCGCTGTGACTCTTACAACGTTCTCCTCTTAGCTTTATACTACTCTCATCTCACTACAATCTTTATATGACCACTGTTTATAACTCTCTACTAAAAACGATACGATTTTCACTACATTTACCGCTTAGTATTTTACGATTCTCTCTGCATTTCCGACCTTTCATACTTGAACGCTATAAAAATAAAAAGGGAGAAAATTAGTTATCAGAGCTGTTTGCACATTGCAGTATGCTTGTTGTGTTATATGATTTTGATAATGATAATAATAAAAGTAATAATTAATTATTTTTATTATTATCATTATTATTATTATTATTATTATTATTATTATTATTATTATTATTATTATTATTATTATTATTATTATTATTATTGTTATTATTATTGTTATTATTATTATTATTATTAACATCACTTTTTCATTTGAAGAAAGGCAAAATCAACACAAGATGAGAATATCAAGGATAAATTTATATCTGGCAACTAAAAAAAAAAAAAACTTCTCGTATTTTCATGAAAGTTCAAACTACATCTTTGTTGCTAGAAGACTGGAGCCCCATTTTCAATAAAGGAAACCAATTGATTATGTGTTTTCCAATCTGTTTTAGATCCTTTTAAACGTTTATTCGAAAGCTCTAAACTTCTGCATTATAATTATGCATAAAAGTGCATTGCATTGCATTGCGGGAATTCTTAGGCGTGAAGTTAATTAAACCTACATGATAATGGATGTCTTAATAAAATCTGTAAATAGATTTGGACTTAACAAAATTATTTAATTATGTATCGCACTAGGGGGGGGGGGGGGGCATGTTGTGTGCCAAAGATAAAAATGCAGTAAGGGGGCTAAAGCATAAATCATTCAATAAAGCACTTAATGAACGAAAGGAATCCACAAACCCGATACACAAATGTTTTCACCTGGTCGTGCCGATGTACACATGATATATGTATGGAGGTCGGGAACTGTCCATAATGCCTTCATGCATGACTAAAGCAAACTATTGTAATTTAGCTCCGTTGCTTAAGTTTAAGCTATGGTGTGCATTGCTTATGAATTTGTATTTCGAGATTTATTCCGTTTCTGATTTTTTTTTCTTCGTGTATTTATGATGTCCTCTGTTGATTCTAAAAATAAAGTTACCCAGTATTTTCTCTCGTACTCTGACTTCTTAATTATTTGTCTCAAAGTTCTTTAAGGTTACCTTAGTCCGTTGTCAACTCACCGTTTTGCTCTAACCTTGGTGTTTAGTATAATTTAGTTACTACTGACGCAAAGCTTCTAATTTTAGCCTCTATTCCTCCTAAAAATCGAAGCCAGATTAGAGTGAAGCGCGAAACCAGGCAGCCAAGCGGAATCCGGCCTCTCGACTTAATTTCCCTGCAGATTTTAGGTCTGACACATTCGTTACGCGTTAGCCCTTAACGAGTTTGGTCGAAAGATTTCGAGGTCTTCAGGATAACTTAACGAAAAATAGTTTTGGCTACACGTCGCTCGTGCATTGTCCAGCGGAGCCGGAAAGCTCTGTAGTAGGGAATGTTAGTTCATAAGGACGAGATGGCGAAGTGGTTTAGTGCCTGGATCAGCAATCCATCAAGAGATGAGGGTGAGGGTTCGAATCCTGGCAAGATAACAGGGAGACAAGACCAAGGTGTGGCCCTGACCCCTTAGAGTGTCAGAAATTTCGGGCTGAAACACTTGCTACAAGGGGGTTTTCTTCTCTGAACACTCTCTGTTATCTGGCTCCCCAATGAGTTTCTAGCTACAATGAGCTATGCTACCTAGTTGGAAGTCATGAGCTCCACTTGAAGTCGCTGTATGCACATTGGTGTGAAATTTAAAGTAAAAAAGGGGAAACATAAAATGTGCACATGGGACAATATAAGGAACAAAACTATTTAGTTCTGCTTATTATAATGGTTTTGATTGTTGAACAGAACTCACGACTTCGAACAAAGGGACAGAACTCTGTGACATCGCTTTCCCTATTCGTGTATGTACCTAGATCTATAGTTGTATTTCTAACCTTGCACTGGGTGGATTCAAGTGATGGCAAGCCGGGTCTATCGATCATAATAATAACTGGAAGCAGTGTCTCCAACTTATGATGTTATTTTTTAAGTCTGGCGTTAATTTTCGTCAATTTTTTTTTGGTTCGATTTTTGTTTATAAATCCATTTTAAATTGTATAGACTGAGAGTGCGTCATGCAAAGGTTAAAAAGTTCCAAGCACACCAATACAAGGTGTCAAATTAATTTTAAACCTAAAATAGCTTACAAAAACATAGTTAAGGTTTTTAATAATAATAATAATAATAATAATAATAATAATAATAATAATAATAATAATAATAATAATAATAATAATAATAATAATAATAATAATAATAATAATAATAATAATAATAATAATAATAATAATAATAATAATAATAATAATAATAAAGTGCATTTATATAGCGCATATCCAAATGATTAAAATGCTCTGTGCGTTTTACAAGAAAAGAATAAGATAGAAGCAGGCTAGAAGGCCTGAACATACATACATAACATACAGAATGACGTACATAGCATAAAGAATAACATACATATTATATAAAAAATAATATGCATAACATACATTTGATTAAGAATATGACACAAGTAAAACATCATTTTTCTTTCTAATTTATTTGCAATAGGAATTAAATCAATGTTTCACGTCTATAATAAAGATTTCATAGGCAGTTCGTGAAGCTCTGTTTTTTTGTTTTGTTTTTTTTTTTAATGAATTCTTTTGGTTTTTTTTTACCTTTGTCCAACTATATCTTGATATGAAACTTTAATTTACACAAAATGTCATTATTTTAATATTCTTTGTTGCTTCATTTAAAGATTTCAAAGAAAGTACATTTAATTCCTTTTTTCCAAAATGAACTAATGTTTTAGCCATAGATGGAACATAATTACTTGAGTATTTTTTGTTGAACTTATACAACCTCGTAGAAAATAAAACAGTAAATATTGTTTTATGTAGAGATGCATGCGCTAAATATGGACATTGATTTTGACTGTTGAAATATTAGTATCTGAAATATCTTGCTCAATTTATGAGTTAAAAACATAAATGATTATAATAATTGTATTTTTGTTGAACTTGAATAACCTTGCAGAAAAAAGAACAGTAAATATTGTTTTAGAAATGTATCCACTAAGTATGGAAATTGAATGGATATCTGAAAAGTCTTACTCAATTTATGAGCTGACAAAATATCATCTGGTTCCCATATTGTAAGGGTTTTTTTAAACCATTCTTTTATATTTAAATAAAGTACCATTTTGCCTGTACATTCTATTTCCCACAATTTTAATTCTAAGAAGATAAGAGTTCATTGTGTCCAAGTCCATTTTTTAAAAATGGATCTAGAAAAAGGCTTCGCCCTAGATAAAGCTTGACATGTATGTAATGATACTTCAGATCTGTTGAAACGCTGATTATTACCTCGATAAATAGGAAAATGTTCAATAACAGAAAACCGTAAATTCTGTAATTTTCCAATTTATTTAAAGGTTCTTCTAAATGCTAAATTATAAATGTCCTAGAATTAGGCTGAGTGGTGCTCTGCCCTAGCAGCAATTCGTGTTATTTGTTCTTTCATGATTAAGAGAGTTTAAAATATCTATAGATAGATTGGGGTTCTGCAAAATAAGCTAATTATTCTTATTCCGCACAAATAAATCCATGCATATACTTGAGTATAAATAAACTGTTTCATTTCATCATAAATCTCATTGAGAGAAAAGCAATTTGTAAGTCCTACTTCAAGTTTCCTGTGTGTGCGTGTGTGTGGAGTGTGTGTGGAGTGTGTGGAGTGTGTGTGGAGTGTGTGTGGAGTGTGTGTGGAGTGTGTGTGGAGTGTGTGTGGAGTGTGTGTGCGTGTGTGTGGAGTGTGTGTAATACATATTTTTTTTAATTTAAGAACTCTAAAACTGTATAATTTAAAAAAAAATAATACAATTCTGTCCGCCGATTTTTTTATGGCCATGTTACCATACAGGGTCCCATCGAAATTCCCAATTCTATGAATAAAGTAATAGGCAATGTAATGAAAATCAATCGAATTAGAGAATTCACTCTCCAGACAAACGGTTTTCTCGTTCTTAAGGAGGGAAATCTTCTTTTGAGACAGCGATCTTCAGAAGTATCCACCCGGCCCTTTAAATAATTTTTCGTAGAACAAGCCATCATTGAGCACAAGTTAAAATGTTCCCATGGAGCTTCTCGGGATAGCGACAATATACCAGGGCTCCGCGATCTGGCGAATAATTTGTTTATTTCTTGCGTTGTTCAGGACTGAATCATCTTAAATCTCTCCTGCATATCATGTACCAAGACCGCGTAGGACAAAGTGGAGCTAAAAAGGCAAGATCCAAAATTTATGCCAAATAAAAGCGGATATGGAAGTTAAATTAGAGTTATTTCTGTAGATAGGCGGTTCTCAAAGAGAGCGTTCGTCTTCATAACTACTGGTTCTCAATCGTCCCAAAACTCATTTCCAATAAGACCGGATAAGAATCCTTCCAGTAGGTAGACGTTTCTCAAGGCAAGCGTTTGTCTTCATATCTACTGAATCTCATAAGACGCAAAACTCATTTCCAATAAGACCGGATAAGAATCCTTCCAGTAGGTAGACGTTTCTCAAGGCAAGCGTTTGTCTTCATATCTACTGAATCTCATAAGACGCAAAACTCATTTTCAAAAAGACCGTATAAGAATCATTCTTGTAGATAGGCGTTTCTCGAGGCAAGCGTTTTCCTTCATAACTCTGAATCTCATAAGACCCAAAACTCATTCCCAGTAAGAGCGGATATCTAAGTTAAATAAGAATCATTCCTGCAGATAGGCATTTCTCAAGGCAAGCGTTCGTCTTTACAATTGCTGGTTCTCAGACGACCCGAAACTCATTCCCAATAAGACCGGATAAGAATCATTCCTGCAGATAGGCATTTCTCAATGAAAATGTTCAGCTTCATGACTACTGATTGGTTCTCCATGGTATGATCTCCATACGTCTGTGTTTCGCATGGAGGGTGTTCTTTTACAGAGCTCCTAATCGCTCTCCAAGTGTGCTCTCTGGGTTTTTTCCCCTTGATTGTTTTTGCACAGAGCAGCCTTCATATCTACTTAGCTACTGTTATTCCAATCTCTTAAGAGATGTATCTAACATTGCTGAAAATTATTTTCCCATGTTATTTCAACTTCTACCTGCTTTTCTGTTCTTTAAATGTCTTTCATTATTCCACACAGATACTGCTGCTTCAAAGCGTGGTCTCTATAAATTTGTATTTGATTGAGTGGACTTCCTTCTCCTAAGCAGCTGCTGAAGCGACAGTTCTGTATTTTATATGGCGTTCATACTTCACAGCGATTGGTGCTCCCTGTGATTTTTTATTTCTCTCGAGCGCCATTGTTCACCGCAGCTGTTGAAAATAATAAAAATACAACATAAACAAAAACAATAGCAATGAGAAGATAAATTAAATAAGAATGTGTAACGCATCAGTACTGTAAATAAACCCTCAACTTTTTTGCGCCCCCTCCCCCCCCTCCCCCCCCCCCGCACACACACACACACAAATAGATAATATTGTAAAAACAATAAATTCAATAAAAAAAATAACAACATCACCAGCAATAATAACAACAGCAGCACCAGCAACAACAACAATAACAATCACAACAACAAAAGCAACAGTAACATGAGCAGTAATGGCAAAAACACGAGAAAATTCGGAATTACAAATTTTAAAAAAGTGGAATAAAAAAAAACGCAAAAAAGTAATTTGAAAGCGTGAAATATTACTTTTGCCCTTTTAGTGGAAACTCGATATTTAGGGCTAGAAAACAATTTCCAGTCCATAGATTCTTCATTACTTTCTGTGCCGCCTCATATTATATAATATTCTGGCCAAATGAGCGATATTCCTTCCGTCTCACAGCTTCATATTTCAGCTTCATGCTTTTAACTGCAAGTATTTTAGTTCATTAGACTGTTTAAACGAGAGATCTTAGAGTAGTGTATCGTACTTATCTAGTTTTAGAAGGACAGATACTTAAAGGCATAATAATACGCTGACGGCGAACATCATAACTTCAAAGCGAAAGAATTGCAAATTACAGCTTTGAAAGAATGTTCCTCATAAGTCTATGAAAGGATCGCTGCTTCTTTAGCCCATAAAGCGCTTCCCTGGATGACACCTGGGTACGGTTTGGAAGCTCCTGTTCATCTATTAGATTGAAAACTTAATCCTCTCTTTTTTTTCCCCCCAGATTTATGACAAAAATTGATTGGTAGAAAGTAGATTTCGTAAAACCTTACTTTCATCCCATTTAAAAAAAAATAATAATAATGATTGCAGATTGTAAAAACACTAAAAAAATGATTTACGAAATCATGCTTTAAAATTTTTTGCCTGGTAAAATTAAATCTATCTCTTCTAATAGACAGAAAAGGCATTAATTTTCCCCAAGCGCGTCGAATACTCCACCTATTTGCAGGTAACTTGTGCCACAAGAAATATCGTGGTTTCCCACTCCTCCGTGAAATTCATGCAGCGCTGAAACGTACAGATCTGGCGTGAGAAGAATCGAATAATTTCAGGCTGGATAGAGTTGCTTGCGGCTCCAATCTCCGTGCCCTGTGTCTGTGGAAAATTATTCAGTTCCGACTGTCCGTCGGTTAAAAAATCAATAACTTTTCAGTCGACGTAATTGTGTCGAAAAAGATTTAAAGTACCCTAATTCTCGCAGATTCTGTTGATTTTCTGAGGGTTTTATTAGTCTCTAAAAAGCAATTTTGTACGTTATGAAATTGTGTCAGTCTTAGAGTGATGTTTGTTTGTTGTTGTTTTTTTTTTCTACATTTTTTAAATCAAATTTCATAACGAACCTCTTAGGCTTATGAAGAGGAAAGGTAATGGTTATTGGTTATGTTCTTAGCCAACACGGATTTAAACCTTACTAAGATTCGTTTCACTCACAAATACAATTGAGTCAGACTAAAATGTTTAGCATAGCAGAGCCATAATCAGCGCATCCTCAAAAAGCTATAAGCAGTAAAGATTCGTTTAAAAAAAATTATTTGTATGTTTAGCTTCATAATGCTTTTTAATAATCAGGCAAGCTCAGGGCCTGTTATGGTTAAAAAAATAAATAAACAAAACGTCTAGAGGTCGAGTTGCCAAATCAATCTACGGATGAATGTTGAGTGCGAGCTGTCGCTAAAATACTCAACATCTCCTATCTCTGTATTGAAGAGCTTTGCTATAATTATTGTCCCAGCCATCAGTTCGTTCTTCTAGAAAAATTCGCTACTGCAAAAACTTTATCAATAGAAATAAACAGGAACCAAAGGGAATGAAAAGTTAAAGTGCGGTTTCAAAACTGGAGTAATGGACTATAACCCTGGTATTTTCTGCGGCTCTCTGTGACGTTGTGTTTACCATTTGATCCAATGTGCCCTGCTTGCTTGAAATATTTTGTTTTTCTTTTCATTTACTTCCATATCCATAGCGTCACATTTTATAAATCACTTTTACTGACTTAAATGATTAACATCAATTTAGATAAATTCGGTTTGTGTTGTTTTGCGGGAAGTTAAGTGTATAGCTCATAGTGAACAAGCAAAGGGATTTGCCACAACTACAAAAAAGCTAACCACTTTTAGAGTCAGTCTGATCTAATTTCTCTACCGACATTTGAAGTTGCACAATTAAAAGAAAAACGTTTCGAGAGCATTCAGTAATAGGATCGCATACGCTCAAGACGAAATGGATTGAGGTGAACTTTAGTAAAGGATAACAGACATGCGGAAAATTAATTTATGTTGTTGAATTGGACCAAAGACAAAATCAAAAGTAAGTAGAAATGGACAGAGAAACCAACAAAACAAAACAAAATAAAAACAAAAAACCCAGCCGTACAGTGCATTATCTTTCTTCCCGCATTTGTTTCTTCTCAACTCTACAATGTGCCTTGAGCTAACATCAAATTTTAAGAAATGGAAGAGATATTCAAACAAAATTTGTTATCGATCTTTGCCATTATGTTGAATCAATCAATCAGGTGCCCTGCTCTCTAGCGTAGACGATCATGACCTTCCACGCACCTCTATCTGTCGTCGCTTTTAGTGCATCTGTCCCTAATCCAACTTAAAGCCACTTTGTTAGTCCATCCAACATTTTTCCCTACTGCTTTTTCTTGCGGTCTATCCATTTGTCACAAGAAGATGTGCTAGTTTCTTTCTTCTCACTATATGGCCTAAAAAGATTGCTTGGCGTTTGCGTATTCTATTTGTTAGAGATCTTTTTGTGTCAACTTCTAGTAACACTGTTTTGTTTGATTTCTTTGCAGTTCATGAAATTCGTAGAATTGCCCGTAGGAACTACATCTCTGTTGCATCCAGTATTTTTTTTTTAACTTCCTTGAAATTGTCAAGGTTTCGCACCTATGCATCAGAATGGGTTCAATATAGCACTCTAAGGTTCTTTTTCTGGTGCGAATAGAGATGTTTTTATTGTTAGTACTGATTTTATTCTCTTTAATTTATTTTTTGCTAGTATTTTATCACAGTTAAATCAAATAAACTTCAAGAGGTAATAAGTGAAACAATCCTTGACCTAACTAAATACTTAATGGCAGATTCTAAAAATCGAAAATTACTGAAGTCTTCTGTTCTGTGGAACCGTCAGAAGTTGAATAGTAGGGGAAAGAAAAAAATAAACGATTCCAAGCGTATTTAAGTACTTTGGTATTCCCCTAAACCTAGAGAAGCTGCAAGAAGAAATTTTCCTAGGCTGTGTAAGGTAATTACAGCCAATCCTACAACGTGGTGTTTTTGCTTTTACATTTCGTTGGGCTCTTAATAATGAAAAAGTAACAACTTTAGAATAGAATTTCCTTAAAATTGTCTCCTATGCTTTAGTAAAAAAAAAATAAGCTATTATTTTTCGAAGCAGGACAAGAAAGGTTTGCTTTATCTTAATCTTATATTTGAATATAATCTTCAATTAGAGGCACGTTTTCCCGATCTTACTGTGCATCGGATTGTCGGTCTATTTATTTCTCTCTCTGTCTCTGTCTCTGCCTCTCTCTCTCTCTCTCTCTCTCTCTCTCTCTCTCTCTCTCTCTCTCTCTCTCTCTCTCTCTCTCTCTCTCTCTCTCTCTCTCTCTCTCTCTCTCTTCCTCTATAGTTCTATATCTCTCTTTATCCGACCAGTTGAACGTATTTCTCTGGGTTTTTTTTTGTTTTTTTTTTGTGTGTATTTCACTAACTCTTTACCTCGCTCTACTCAAATGTTGTGCAAAAGATAAATTTTTTCAAGAAATTACTAAGCGTTATACATTTTCTCGTAAAACCCGCCTGGAAGCTGGAATAACCTAGGGTATTTAACGTTTCTTTCTCACTAGAGGAGTATTTAAGCGAGTCAACTATCTTCTTTCCCAGTTGCAATACTGACACAACATAGCGGGTTCCATTCCTGTGTTTACCGTAATTTACGCTGATGTCTTTGTTGACAGTCTGTCGTAATTCTCATTCTATAATATAAGATTAGTGGTTATTTCCCTTACCTCACAATTTAAAACAAAAATAGATACGTAGGACGTTTATAACGAATCCTTCCTGTTTGATTACCCGGAAAAAAATTAGGTTTCATCACACTTCCCTAAGAACAAGTTTTGAAACGCATCATGAATCAAGGCAAAGGCATTCGCGTTAGATTATCGGAAAGTCGTTAAAGGTTTTTAATATAATTCTTTATCATTATTGCGATTTGAAGTTATTTGATATAACATGACTTTTTAACTTATGACAAGATTGGATACCTAGAATTCGTTACTTCTCATAGATACATTGTTAGTTCAACAATGTCATCTAACACATAATGTCTTAAGATCTAACTCATACATACAACAACCGTCACAACTTTTGTTTATAATGAAACATGCACGCACTATTGCATATAATATATATATATATATATATATATATATATATATATATGTGTGTGTGTGTGTGTGTTTGTGTATATAAAGAAAGGTGACATTAAATGATTGATCAGTGTTGAAAAAAATGGGTCTGAACTTTTATTTTACGAGATATAATATTATGTCTCAAAACTTTTTACGTTGGATGTCGAGATTTTTTTTTTAATTTGGAAAAACGCATTTGAAAACGATAAAGGTTTTACTCCTATACTAAACTGATTAACCTAAAATGTATTTGCTCCTCCGGGAAATTTGTTAATTTCATGCAGTTTTTATAACTGTGAAGCTGAAAAAAAAAAGTTTTTTTTAAATGTCAATTTTCTTAAAATAATAAGATGTGGTCGGCATGCGAATATTTTGAATTGGATGCCAGACAATAAATTAAAAATACGAACTTTTTTTTGACAAAAATGTCAAAAAAACAAAAAAGATAGATGATACAGGTCTTTTGATATGATGTCGAGAGAAAATTTTGGTAATTGTCTTTCTCATCAAGATTATGACATTTAAAGCAGTAAATATGTGTTTGAGCGGAGCGACTTTTGGTTTTTGCGGTCTGAAGGTGTGAAGTGCATTTTTAACTATGTAAAAGACTTTCCAGGTAATTTTTGTTTCAAGTTCATGTCACAATATTGCTAATATTTCAATTTATGGCTTAGCTTTTTCCTTAATTTGAACTAAAGAAAAAGTTTTATTTTAACTTTTTCAATCCATATAATATAAGTTTATGTGAAAAATGAAGTCAGACGGGTCCGATTGATGCAGACAATCAGTGGATAAGAAAGATTGAGATGTATAAAGAGAGAGAGAGAGAGAGAGAGAGAGAGAGAGAGAGAGAGAGAGAGAGAGAGAGAGAGAGAGAGAGAGAGAGAGAGAGAGAGAGAGATACATACAGACAGACAGACAGTAGGAGGGAGGTAATGTGTGTCGGTGTGTGTTAAATAAGCAGAAACTGTTTGACAGATGTATTGGACACAAAAGGCTGGAAGTTGAGATTAAGAAATAGACATAAAAAAAAATCTATCACCATAGAATACTGTATAGCTCTGCATAGATAGGACAAGCTCGTTGTCCAGCGAAGTTACAAGTGACACGAAGTTTCCCTCCATAACGTCTTGTAGCTCATATATTGAATGAGCCTGTAAGAACACAAGTTATAGAATAATGATTGAAAACAAAATGAAAAAAAAAAACAACTTAAACTGAATCGGATACAAGTATAGAACTTCCATTGAGGGGGAAAAGACAAATCTAAGGGGGAAAGAGCTTTTATCTTTTTCATTTTATTTTTTGTTGTCTATAATGAGGTTAGAAAATGGAGGTAAGAGACTGCGACAAGCTATATTGATTTTTACGATCATCCGAGTCCTAATATGAGTATGAGGAGATAGAGGATGATAAGCAGTCCTGTGGAGAGACGGAAAGAGGTGGGGGAGAGAGAGACAGAAGTGATGAAGAGGACATGGGAGCTCTTTAGCCATCGGTAAAATCGATGATGTTGAGAGGACACAAATGAGACGGTCCTTCAGCATGTCCCATCAGTTTCTCCTGCCCTAGTGTCGTCCTGGAACAGGGAAACAGGGGTGAGAGCAGGGCGGTGAACCAAGTTGTACAGTCCTTCGTTTTGTTTCATTTATTGCCGTTATAAAAAAAGGTATATTTTTGTGAAAGAGAAGGAGGGAGAATAATTTATTCATTATAAAAAATAAGTAATAATGAAAACTGTAATAAATAAAAGTAATAAAATTGTAATCATAATAATAACAATAATAACAACAACAACGACGACGACGACTACGACGACGAGGAGGAGGAGGAGGAGGAGGAGGTGGAAGAGGAGGAGCAGGAGGAAGAAGAAGAAGAAGAAGAAGAAGAAGAAGAAGAAGAAGAAGAAGAAGAAGAAGAAGAAGAAGAAGAAGAAGAAGAAGAAGAAGAAGAAGAAGAAGAAGAAGAAGAAGAAGAAGAAGAAGAAGAAGAAGAAGAAGAAGAAGAAGAAGAAGAAGAAGAAGAAGAAGAAGGAAAAATAA
>JAWDGP010000619.1:547500-557500 GCA_033675545.1 Elysia crispata | reverse complement strand
ATGCAAAATGGATGCTAATAACTTGTTTACAATCAAATCAGCAGCAATTCTGGGGAATGTCTAATAAAGAAACGCCGCTCTCTTTTGCCTCGAGAAGATAATATCATTTTACTTCTTAAACGGTCTTTTTACAAGCCGCATTGAAACGTCTATGGGAAAAGGAGTGATATTTTATGTTCCTTCATTGACAGGGAACAGGAGTGTAGTAGATAAAGGTAAGCACAAAGAATAGCAAATGTAACAAATGCTAGATATTCAATGCAAAACCCGGGGCCGTTCACCTTAACGGGCGTCTCCTGCGCTCTCGGAGGTGTCAACATCCACTTGGAAGGCGGATTCCGTGCCGGGTACAACCTCATCAGTATCAAAGTCCTCGATTTTCCGGCTCCCTCCATCGCCCTCATCGAACGATTCCTGGTGAGTGTGAGTATGGGTAACCATCCGGTTCAAGAGAAGCTTGTGGGTAACGTGCGATCCATCAGGTCGTACCTCATCGACCACCTCCTCGTCGTGCTCCATTCTGGGCGGCTCCTGGAATGTCTCCACGATCTCGTCGCTGCAAGATCCCGGCACGTCTTCCTTGACCTCCACGACCCGCTTCTGGCCGTCCTCTGTGTCCACTGCTTTTTGTGTTACCTTCACCGTATGTCTGTGGACTTTGTGCACGTGATGGACAGTGCCATCTGGCAATGTTTCTTCTGTGTCGACAACCTCCTCCTCTCGTCTGGGACCTTTGTCATCCCCTTCACCTGACATGACTGTTGACCCCTGACCCGAGGCTGTTATGACGTTGCGTTGATGCCTGAAGACGTTCCCTTTTTCCGAGACTTTTCAGTGTAGCTCTAACCTGGCTGGGTGCTTTTCAAACCTGTATTGGGAGAGTGGGTATGGTAAAAGGGTATAAACATATTTCCAGCTTTGATTCTTGGTAATCAGGTACAGAGAAATCTTTGAATATGTAACTTTTAAAGAATAGGAAAATCGGGCCAATACTTATGAGATTTCCTCGCCTCTAAACGAGTGTGTTTAAAACATTTGCAGGTAGTTTAAATAGAATAGATAATCTGAAATGAAATCCAATACGTTTCATTTCATGAAACCGGTAAAAAGAGGGTAGGCCTACTCTGAAAAATGAACTAATGCTCGGTGGAAAATGTCAATATCTTAGGCAAATAACGAAAAGGATAAGGCAAAAGAATTTAAAGTATAGAGGTCAATTTGAATCCCAATTCTAATTTTCCAGTTAAGAAAACCCTTAATTCCCAGCCAGTCTGATCGCATCTGATTCTACGCTCAGTTGATAAACACACAGTTTGGAAACAAAGAGACCGAAAATTACAGGCCTCGCAAAAACAATACAATTGTGTCTTTTCGTTTCCGCCTGAGTGGATAAGTGCCTTAAGATTTATGGGAAAAAAAGTAAAACTGGCTCTCGAAATACTGAGCACCAACTCTAAATAAGTACATTTAGAGACTAAGGAGAGGTCCACCACTTCTTTCTATCTCTCTTTCTCTTTCTCTCTGACTCTTTCTTTCTCTCCATCTCTCTCTCTTTCTCTCTGTCTCTCTGACTCTTTCCTTCTCCCGATCTCTATCCATCCATGTTCCTCTCTCTCTCTCTCTCTCTCTCTCTCTCTCTCTCTCTCTCTTACTCGCATACTCTTTCTCATACAGATGCTGTTTAAAGGGTTTACAGTTTATCAATATACAAGTTCAATGTTTTCCAATGAAAGAAAACATATGTTTAGTTTACTCTATTTTAATTTTTATTTTTATTGTCACATAACCGTCTTCAACTCTAATGGCGTTTTACTGTTCTAAGCTTTGACCAACCCAGTCATCTAATGCCGCAGATACATGAACTTATTTAAGCAGAAAGTTGAGACGATGATAGAGTTTTCTACCCTGTAAAAAACGTGTCAAAGACTTCACTCGTTATAAATTGCGGTGGCGTGTATTTTGTATCATAAAAACATTTCAACAACAACAACAAAATTCCCTGATGTATAGGTCAATTTTAAAAGTACTCTAGTAAACACATTGAAACTGAACCATGAATGTTTTTTGTCCTATAATTTCCATTTCACGAACTTTATAAGAAAGGATGCCCTTAGAAAATGATATAAATGTGTTGAAAGATCTAAGGACTTAACGTTTTTGTTTTTTTTTTTCTGAATGGGTCTGATTTATTGAAGTTACTTCAAGGCATAAGTTGCTGAGTAGAGATCATAGAACTTGGCTTCTTCATTCTCCCATTAGAACCATAAGTGACGTCCCATTTTTCCCTCCTATCAGTTCATATTCAATTTGGCATCTCATGCCATTTTAGAGTGGATTAGGGCTGCACGTCTAGCCCTTGCTACAAGCATGCAGTGCGGCAAAATCTCTGTCAAGTTATCGACTCAAAAAGTAGGCTAGTGAAAACCAGTTCTCAGGGCTATGACCCCATTGACACGTATCTACAGACGAAAAGTAGGCTGAGTGCTTTTTTGTTAGAGAGATACAGCGCAGTTCTAATATTACTGAACAAATGACTTTCGGTTTTTGCCTCCATCAGGCGCAATAAAAAGACCAAGAAACAATATAATTATGGAGGTTGACATACAGACCACATGAAGAAATCGAGATCTAATAGCACAAGAATCGCTCTGTTCTCTCTCTCTCTCTCTCTCTCTCTCTCTCTCTCTCTCTCTCTCTCTCTCTCTCTCTCTCTCTCTCTCTCTCTCTCTCTGTCTCTTTCTATCTATCTATCTCTCTCCCTCTCTCTGTCTTTTTCTCTCTTTCTTTCTATGTCTCTCCCTCTCTCTGTCTCTTTCTATCTATCTCACCCACACTTTATCTCTCTCTCTCTTTATCTCTCTCCCTCTCTCTGTCTCTTTCTATCTATCTATCTCCCCCCCCCCCCTTTTACCTCTCTCGGTCTCTGTCTGTCTGTCTCTGCCTCTGTCTCTCTCTCTCTCTCTCTCTCTCTCTCTCTCTCTCTCTCTCTCTCTCTCTCTCTCTCTCTCTCTTTTTACTTCTTCTTCTGTCCCTTATATTTCTTTCGCTTTTGAAAAAATTATCTCGGTTATAATTCGTGGTATTGTTTTTTTTTTTTTTAATCTTGTTACTTACACATGATTCATTTTTATCAATCTTTTAAAATATAGACTTTTTACAATAATATACTTCAGGTTCTTTTTGTAGTTTACAAGAAGAGCTCCGTGGTTTTGTTTCCTTGTTTTTGTGTCTGATGAAAGCGTAAAGCCCACAGCTTACTTGTTTTGTTGCATTGTACATCTTTTTACACACTTTTTCACTGAGCCCATTGGGCTTCATTCAAATTTCAATGAGCGAGATGTAGGGCAGATTTAGATTACTGTTAGGCTGGCAAGTTCAAGGACATACAAACTGAAAGGACGTCTAAATGTCACTCATTGCGTCAAGCAATAATGAAGTTAACACAGCATAGCTGCAACATATGGTCTACTTTTTTTTACATATATTCAAAATGAAAATAAACATCTCTTACTATCGACAAAGTCACTTACTTATTCCTCCCATGAAAGCACACACTTAGGGAATACTAAGGGTAATGAGATACTTTTAAAATGTTAGAGATTTATCAGACTAACACTGATGCAAAAACCTACTAAAACACATCTTAGAAGATGTAGAAGCACAAGATTAACACATAGGCAAAACCGACACGAAAAGCTTCATTATTGTGAAACACAGAATACAACACATAACATTGCCATCTTCATACTAAAGCGAACTGCAAAAGGAAAAAGATGGGTTCAAAACACGGACCCACCAGTAGGCCTATCAGTACCAGGTAGTTCCATTAAAGGAAAAAAGAAAAGAAATGATACAAACCCAAACGCGAAACAGTGAAACACAGCTTGTTACAAGCAATATGACCGCAATGTGCGTGTCGTCTCCTGTGTTGTTGAAAAGTAGACTATAATAATCTATAGTCTTGCCGCTGGCTTTACACACACACACGCGCGCGCGCATCAAGGTCAGGGCTTACTATAACAGTGGGCCGCGCTAGGTCTGTTGTTAGTATAGGCTAGATAACACAAAAGTAGGCCTAAAATACAATCAATGAGGAGGAAAAGTGTGGCGTCAAGTGCGGTTCTAAACAAGCTGAGAACTCTAGGGAACCAAGGTGTTTAACATCTGATCTAACGCAAATGTTGCTTCAACTCAATATGAGTTTCAATACCTAGACACGAAGACTATTCAAACGAAGATTGATCCAAGTCGTTAAGTCTTTTCAATGCACGTAGATCATTCTTAACGTAGGGGAGAGATGAACTGTGGTTGGTTAAGCCAATAGTGTAATTGTGAAGGGGAATTGAAATCAAGGCTCTCCTCCCTTATTGTTTTTCGACTTTACTTATGAGTAAGTGTTTAAAACGTGACATGCAAAAACTTGATCGCCACAGACATAGTGGAACATGCTTATTTCAAAAGCGATGTTTCTTAATTCACATTTTCACTATAAATTACTTTTATGAAGAAAAAAAGCATGGAATTTACATACTTATAAAAAGCAGATTTTGATTTATAGATGGCAAATAAGTTTGGACAAATGCAAAGTTATGTTGCATTATTGTGCCTATCCTTCAAATTCCCTTTTCTGTCCAGCTTTTTTTTTCTGTTTCCACCGCCCCATCCGTCGTACCGTAGAAACGTTCCGTAAATACAGTAAAATTACCCTGTGATCAGTGAGAGTAGATTTTGTGTGCAAAGCTGTGCGGTCCTTAACTTTTAGAGGATTTTATATCCAAAATTAGTCAATTCTGACTTAACAATCGTCATATGCGCCTCATTTTGAACAATTAGATACTCGACTTAGACCACGGGGATAGAACTAAGAAAATGTTTTTGTGAGAAACGTGTCCTTTTATTTCCACAAACACATCGGAGCAGACACATAATAAAATTGAAAAAAAACAAATTATTGATCCATACTTGTTTCCTTAAATTGCAAAACTCAAGTAAAAATAATTTTCTTTTAGAAAATAATTACCAGGAAGACAGAACGAGACAAAGTGACAAGGCGTAATAAATCGTTCTTTAAAATTGCAAGCATTATCAATCGCCAAAAAAATAAATTCTTCAACGTAACAATAATTATTTTACTGCACCACAGTCTCGTTAATTTCTCTAGTTTCTATGTACAGTATAAGATTATAGACCTAGAGATAAAACACCAGGTGCTGTGAGATAAAACTGATTTGAGAGGGCAGAAGTTTTGACCTCTGATCCGGAGCGTCATGAAACGCAAGATTGAGTACAGACAACCGTGTCAATACGCTGTTAGGATGTGTCCTTAAGGCGATAAGAGTCATGTTATGGACGACTTTTTCATGTAAAAAAAAAAATCTGTCACACAGACTTAGCGTGATTAACGGAGAATAGTGATGCTAGTCAGCGTGATGCTAAAGCCCTGATTGCAGTAAGGATTATATCCAAATCGCTGATAAAGTGCAATACTACCTGCTGCACTAAATTTTGTGTGAGCGCTTTGGCAAATGAATTAAGTCAAATCGGACTTTGCTGTAACTATATTCAGCAATGCAGTGTTTTTTCTCAACTCGAATTTACTTTGAAATTACAGAAGAGCATCAGTTCCATGCGAATGCATTATTCTATTTTTTTTCCAAAAAAAAACAATTTTTTAACTAAATATTTGCAGGGCAAGGAAGAGTAATGATAAAAATAATAATAAAAAAAAAAAGATAAGAGCAGTTAGCTAGTTTTGTAAATGCACATCTATTTGTTGATCATTTAAAACATTCATTATGGTGTTAGTTAAAATAAAAAAGGTAGCTACGAATTAGCGTGAAGCACTATTTAACACTGTTTGCAAGAATCTATAGTCTTCGAAAGATCGTTTACGATGGATCTGTAAATAGATGCGGATTGCATAGAATTAGCTGATTTCCCATACAATATAAACCCGCGATTCCTGTTTGCTTCAACTTTGCTGGCTCAAGCGAGGAGAAGCAAACTTAGGGATTCTTACCAGTCACTACAAACCTTCATCATTTTCCTTTCACCATTTTAATAGTATTATTTCCTACTCATAGCAATGTCTATATATCACAGCTCTTGATAATATAAGGGTATGCCTTTTCCCAATAATCAAAATGGTTTGTGATGGAAATCAATATGGCAAAGAGCGTTTATAATCCAACACGCCAAAGGCTTTACAAAAGTTAAATTGTGAAATAGGCCAGCGGAATAGGCATATTGTTTTATTGCTTTTGTGATACAAAATATAGGCCTTCATACATTGTAACAACATATACAGACTCAAATACATTTAGTCGTTCCTATTGTAATTGTAGGAAATTCCGTTTCAGATATCTTATTAGGTGAGCTAGCCGTTTTAAAAAAGCATCATAAAAAATTGTAACTGTCAGTTTGAAATACCTTTTGTTTAAACCTATTCATCTGGCATTATTGGCGCCTCACTAGATTATTAGGATGGCTAAATCCTGGAATGGTTATTACAATGGGAAAACGATAATTTTGTATGTTTCATATGCAAAAATTAATGATCGTATATGTGTAAGAAAGAGTGTCTGTGAGGGAGAAAGAGGAAGAGAGAGAGAGAGAGAAAGATAGAGAGAAATAAAGAGATAGAGAAAGAGAGCGAGAGCGAGAGAGAGAGAGAGAAAGAGAGAGAGAGAGAAAGATAGAGAGAAATAAAGAGATAGAGAAAGAGAGCGAGAGCGAGAGAGAGAGAGAGAGAGAGAGAGAGAGAGAGAGAGAGAGAGAGAGAGAGAGAGAGAGAGAGAGAGAGAGAGAGAGAGAGAGAATGTGCTGTTCGTTCCCTTAAACTTGTTAAAAAAAACCTGATAGGCGCAAGTGTGGGAATCTACAAAACCAAAGAAAATTTTATCAGTTTATCGCATGAGAAATATCTTTCAGAAGCGAATCAAAATCAGTCTCAAAAGTTGTTGCACGTTTCTCTTAAAACGTTGTTACTGCTCACCTGCCTCAATATAGGATTTCATGAGACACCTTGCCGTCCTTCTGGCTAAATGTAAATCAGTGTGCATACACGCACCATATCGATCTCAGCACACTATGTATGTTGGATGGGGTTTGGTCCATGTGTATGAAAAAGAGTTAAGACTGAATATCATCGTGGATGACTTTAAGTCAAAAGAAAGAAAACTGAGAAACATTTTTGTATTATTTTAACCATGCAGAAAGCATTTGGTAGAGTGGTAAAGTACTAGACTAAACTTTTTCGGTTATTTTCTTGTTACGTCCTTTTACGAGAAACTACGCGAGTTTCGATCGTCATCTTATAAACCTTACCGTGTTTGACCTTTACTCTTTGATCGCGCTTGAAAGAATCGATCCTCCTTACTGTTGGCGTCTTTCTTTGAATCAAGCATCGAGTTCATCTATCGAACATAATTATGATATTCTCTTACCTGGAATCGAGCATTGAGTTAATCTATCAAACATAATTATGATATTCTCTTACCTGGAATCGAGCATTGAGTTCATCTATCAAACATAATTAAGATATTCTCTTATTTCGAATCGAGCATTGAGTTAATCTATCAAACATAATTAAGATATTCTCTTACTTGGAATCGAGCATTGAGTTCATCTATCAAACATAATTAAGATATTCTCTTATTTGGAATCAAGCATTGGGGTCATCTATCAAACATGGTTATGATATTCTCTTATTTGGAAGAAAGCATTGATTTTATCTTTCAAACAAAATTAATGATATTCTCTTATTTGGAATCGAGCATCGAGTTCATCTATCAAACATGATTAATGATATTCTCTTATTTGGAAGCAAGCATTGAATTTATCTTTCAAACAAAATAATGAAATTCTCTCATTTGGAATCGAACAACTAGTTGATTTACAAAATAATTTATATTCTTTTGTTTGAAACAGAGTATCGAGTTAATCTGTGAAACAAATGAGTGTATTCTCTTATTTAATCTAATTTTATTCTCCGCGTCGGAATATTGTAAGACATTTGACTAGTTTGACTTGTATTGTACTGTTTTCTGCCCGTGCCCTGCTGGTACCACCTGCGATATGGTTCGAACCAATGATCGGGAATTCCTAGCTCGATCCAAGGCCAGAGCTTTGGTGATCATGTCAACGTGACCCGAGCAAAATAAAAAGTTGTGGATGAAAACATATGCTCTGGAAACCCTCCATCGAATTTTGTGTTTATTTGCAACAAATTAAAATAAATCAACCATATTAGAATGTTTTGAGTCGTATATAATTGCCCTGATCGAATTTTTTTCTATTTTGACAAAAAAGAATGTTTTATTTTGCTTGCGTTTTTTTTTTTGACATAAGAAAAAGCAACGTTAACGAAGAGAAATTATTCATGAATATTTATTTTCCTAATATAAAAATATAATATTGAGATTTAATTATGTGTTTTTAAAGCTGAAAAATAATGTTTCCCATTTTCGTTTCTTCTCGTATTTTAAATGATCTTGAAAATATCTTGTTCTTTATGAAATGAAGATGTTCTGATGTTATTAACATTGTCATAATATGCACAAGCACATCAGAAAATTTGCTTGTTCTGTATGCTTTTTGGGTTCAGGTTTTTACGTTTTTACAAAACTTCAATGTTTTCCTTCTCGTTCCAAAAAAATATTATGTTAACACTGAACAACACCAAAACATAGGAACCGTTGGCTATAAGGATTCAAGGTAAAGGAAATAATGTTAATTGATATGTAACAAAAAATACTTAGAACATCTGTAAAACACGTGTGCAGAAAATAAAAATCCGGCGTTGCTTTCAAAGCAATAATCTGAACACACTAGGATGATTTGTAAAAGCAAAAACCTGGTATGAAACCATGTTCTTTTTCCAAAACGCAACTAAAGGATCTCTTTTCTGGCTTTTTGCAGATAAAAAAAAGATCATCTGCGTTCAAAATCGTGCATCATGGTCTACGTCTCCAATTATTTACAACATGTTGTTGCAATTTGAACATTTTAGCCATAATTGACATTTATAAGTTTTGTTTTTTATTTTGTCCTTCGGTAAATGTTAGATTTTTTAGAGATCAGCGTGACTAAATAATCAATAATAATATTGACAGAAGAAGTTTACTAGGATTTAAGATTCAAGAGATATGTTTAATCGTGATGCTGGAAAGATGAGAACTGGGAATGAAAATGAATTGATATAGAATATCGGAACAAAAATTCAGAAGAGATGAAGAAACGGGCAGTATAGAGATAGAGAGAGAGAGAGAGAGAGAGAGAGAGAGAGAGAGAGAGAGAGAGTGAGTGGGAGAGAGAGAGAGAGAATAGACTGAGAGACAGTCTGGCCAAATGAATGAGAGAGAGAGAGAGAGAGAGAGAGAGAGAGAGAGAGAGAGAGAGAGAGAGTGAGTGGGAGAGAGAGAAAATGTGAAGAAGAGTGTGACAAGAGAATAGACTGAGAGACAGTCTGGCCAAATGAATGAGAGAGAGAGAGAGAGGGAAAAGTGAGATATATAGAAGTAAAGGGGGGCAAAAAATAGTAGGATATACAGAGATATATCGTCAATAAATTATCACCATCCCCATCTTCATCATTATTATTGTTCTCCTCATCATTACCAGTGTATTTACCATTGAGGTGACTATATGTTTCTGGTGTGTTTACACTTTTATTGCGATAATCACAATACCTATGCAAAGATAATCTTTTACTGTTACTTTAAAATGTAGGCCTATGAGAGAAAAGAACAGACACGTTTCTCATTGAATTAATATTGATCAAACGTGTTTTAATCTCTTCTCATCGGATTTTTTCTACTCTCTGGTCTGTTGCGTGGTTTCCAAAAGAACAGTTATATCGAGGATGTATTATTTCTAATTATCTAATAATAAAATACCTGCCAAAAGGTTGTTTTCCTTCCTGTTTTATCTTAATAACCAAAATCACACACTTTTATAAGCTCTTTATATTGTTTTCTTCTTTCTTCTATTTAATTTAATC
>JAWDGP010000619.1:490000-542500 GCA_033675545.1 Elysia crispata | reverse complement strand
CTCGAAGAATTTGTTACTTTCCCTCCTCACTTATCAATGTTTAGTTTTTATTTTCGTTTCTTTGGTTTTGCTTTTATTTTTATTTGAAAACTTTCTTTAAGTACATGTACATCTGTTTTTCGCATTTACATTTTTGTTTCCGAAACCATATGCAATATTTGGCTTAATTAAAAGTTGCTTAAGACGGGGGACAAATGGCATGATTTATTCTTTATGGCAGGGTTAAGCAAAAAACCAGTCTCAAAGAATTCAAAGATTTAAAGAGATCATATTCGGTCTGCCAAAACAGTTCTTTCCCATTGTCTTCTGTATTTGTCAAGAATTATTTAGATTTCATCCTTTTTCACATTTCTCCTTGTCTCGCTCGAAGTGGAATTTAGAGACAGTTCTTTATGACGAGAAGAGAAGGTGCGTGTGTTTGTGTGAGGGAGGGGGTAGGAAAGTAATGAAAACTTCGTATTTGAGGTAACGTGAAATAGCCTACGGTAAGTCAAAACTTTTGGACCGGGTTTTCCGTTGATTGTTTTAGGCTTTAATGCAACGTTCCGAGACCTCATTATCAAACTATGTATTATAAAATCAAACTGGCAATCATATATCACTGCCAAAGTGGTTGCAGCCTGCACCTGGTCACCTTAGTTTTTACTAATAGAGTCAGACATCCGCCATTTTAAATCGTTGGGCAGGGCTGGTGATTTGTCCGTGAGATTGTTACAGTTGGGCGACTGTGGCATACCTATAGACATTGTTCTCCTTTCTCTCTCTCTCTCTCTCTCTCTCTCTCTCTCTCTCTCTCTCTCTCGATCTCTTTCTCTCTCCCCCCCTCTCTCTCCCTCTCTCTCTCACTCTAATTCTTTCCTTTTCACTCGCTTTCTTTCTTTCTCTCTCTCTCGCTCCCTCTCCCTATCCCCCTATAATTATTTCTAGCTTTCTTCCTTTCTTTCTTTCAATCTCTCTCTCTATCGCGCTCTCTTCCTGCCACCCTCTCTCTCTCTCTCTCTCTCTCTCTCTCTCTCTCTCTCTCTCTCTCTCTCTCTCATTCTCTCTCCTCTCTTTTCACATTCATTGTATTCTTTTCTTTAAACTTCGTCATCTTCAACCTTGTCTTTTTATAAAGCAGCGAACGCTATTGAGACACATAAGTTTGGTCAGTGGCTACATAAACAAACTATAGCGCGCTTGCCTTTACTCATCCCATGTTAAAGAATCATGCCCTGATAAAGCATTAGAATAGAGCGGGGAATTTCTTATCTCTTAAGTCCTACTGTATTCCGAGTGGGCATATCAAGACGGCTGCTGACGCCTATCAAAGCTATAGTGATTTATATGTAGTAGTCTCGTTGAATCCGCTTACATTGTTTTCTTTGCAGGGCTTTCAAGCTTATTTTAGTCTTCTCCACAAGCTACAATAAAAACGCACTATTTTATAGATTGAGTGCGATTTGAAACTTCGAGTCATGACGCCATAAAAATGAAGCGAGATAAAGCTCTTGTTTTGTGCTGCTCGTATATCGGTATTTGTGATGCTGTTGCTGTTGTCGTCATTGTTGACGTCCTTTATGTTATTTTCGTATTTCTTTTCTCTGTTACTCACATAATTTCCTCCAAGCCTGGTCCTAGACCCATGCCTGAGACAGTGTCAGCATAACGAGCTAGACCTATAGAATAAAAAAAAAATCTGATCTTCACAATCTGCTAGACTTTAAACCTTAACCCTAAATTTGGAAAAGGAGGGGGGGGGGGTACTTTAAAATATTTAACAAACAAAAGTCGTAAATAAATAATGGTTCCTCTTTCATTAGCACTATTTGTAAATGATCCATAGTCAGAACTAGATCTTTTTAAAGCTCATTATTGTGTAAATAAAAATAAAAAATGCCTTCATGCAGTTAACGTCATGGTTTTTTTTTTTTTTAATGTTTTTGTTTTATTTATTTCTTTTTTTTTTGCAGCCTTTCAATTAGTCTTCAGAAGGATCTTTGAAAAGCATATGAAAGTACCGACATAGCTGATTTTCTATATTTTGTAAAATTCTCAGTTTATTTGAAGAAAGGTACAAAGAAATTGGGCAGCTGTGAATTCCCGCAAGGCTTATTGAGATCGTACCTTCATAGCTTTATAATGATCTTAAAATAGACCGGGACAGTACAGAATTAACTAAATATATATCATTACACCAAGGAAGCTCTCATAGATTTTTTAAACATAGAATTATTGTTTTCCTTTCTCTTTCTCTCTCTCTCTCTCTCTCTCTCTCTCTCTCTCTCTCTCTCGTTCTCTCTCTCTTTCTCTGTCCTCTCTCTCTGTCTCTCTCTGTCTCTGTCTGTCTGTCTCTCTATATATCTATCTTCCCCCCGTCTCTCTCTCTCTCTGTCTCTGTCCTCTCTCTCTGTCTCCGTCTCTGTCTGTCTGTCTGTCTCTCTCTCTCTCTCTGTCTCTGTCTCTGTCCTCTCTCTGTCTCTGTCTGTCTGTCTCTCTATATATCTATCTTCCCCCCGTCTCTCTCTCTCTGTCTCTGTCCTCTCTCTGTCTGTCTCTCTGTCTCTGTCTGTCTATCTCTCTATATATCTATCTTCCTCCCGTCTCTCTCTCCCTCTCTCTCTCTCTCTCTCTCTCTCTCTCTCTTTCTCTGTCCTCTCTCTGTCTCTGTCTGTCTCTCTATATATCTATCTTTCTCCCGTCTCTCTCTCTCTCTCTCTCTCTCTCTCTCTCTCTCTCTCTCTCTATCTATCTATCTATCTTTCTCCCCCTATCTATCTAGCTCTTCAGATCTTTCTATCTTTCTGACCTTTCTTCCTAAATTTCATAATAATAATAATAATAATAATAATAATAATAATAATAATAATAATAATAATAATAATAATAATAATAATAATAATTATTATTATTATTATTATTATTATTATTATTACTGTGTATTATCATCTTCAACATAGCTCAAATGTGGGATACACTTCAACGCTGAGCAAAGATCCCTGAAAGAAAAGGATAAGACGGAAATATCACTTTGTTCTCACTTAAAGCTCGCTTTTAAAAGCTACGGGAATCACGCTTGTATCAAAGGCATTCGTAGTCTATTTGTCCTCAAGACGCGGATAAATTATTCGTAAAAGCCTCAGCCTTTCCAGAAAGACCCTAGCCCTGGCCTTTGTAATCTAAGGAAAATTACTCCATTTATTTTATTTGCTTAGATATACAGTATCAGAGAGGCTGTGATCTGAGGATAGTCCAACGGACAAAAGGGTTGTAATTTTACTCCACAATCAAATGTATTCTTCGCGTGTAGGTACTTTTCTTTCATATCAGCAAGAGTGCTTTGCTTTTGATCAACTCTACCTTTAATAGGAACTTAAAAAAATTATGATGTCTCCTGCACTTAGCAATGCACTTACTAGCTGTGAACGACTTTTTATTTATCTTTCCCGAGGGTTCCCTGAAGTACGGGCCGAGTCACCGAAGTAAACAAACTTTTGCAATTGTTTGAGTTATAGTGATCTATTCCTTTTAACTTTTGGGCATACTTAGGAATTGCCCTCAGAACGCATTTATAGTTCAGCCTACAGGCCTACACAACTAAAATATCTAACTGTCCTAACTCTGCCAAATAGTTAAATGATATAGCTCACTCTTACACTTACTGCAAAAGTTTGTTCACTTCGGTGACTTGGCCTGTATTTTAGGAAGCCCCGGTCGTTCCCCAACAGCGAGTCATTCAAGTGCACTGAAAGATGCTATTATTTAGCGCCATTTCTTGCTCTATGATTGTCTTGCGTAATGAGGACAACTCACGATGTTCGTAATTTGCGGACAGAAGTGATAAAACTTGGCTTCTAATGTTCTCAGTTTGATTTGAATTTCAAATTGCTTCACACTTTTTCTTCCCAGTTTTTAGTTTTTCATAGAGCGTGGAGGAAAAGTCTGCGGTAAATGTATCGTCTTTTCGGAGTTTTTTTGTTTTGTTTTTGTTTGTTTATTTTTTCTCTTTGGTGTTTACTCTTTGATTACAAATTAATTGCAGATTCCACGGTATATTTTTACAGGAAATAAATAATGATTTCAATATAATTATAGAAAAAAAACTATATATATATATATATATATATATATATATATATATAAATCATAATTATCCTAAGATAGAGAATTAATTACCGCAAGTTTAACTTCTCTGAAATCAGGAAGATCGTGACATGTCGTGTGAAATGTGACGATATTTCGAAAGTTCTTTCATTTTTGTCCTTAAAGGTACCCTTGACATAATTATCATAAAATTTCTACCAATATGTATCTTTGTATATATATATATATATATATATATACTGAGAGAGAGATAGATAGATAGATAGATAGAGAGAGAGAGAGAGAGAGAGAGAGAGAGAGAGAGAGAGAGAGAGAGAGAGAGAGAGATTGATAGATAGACAGATCCTGTGTAAAACCGCATAATTGTCGAGAGATGACACAATCTTTCAAATGCCTGCTTTTTTTATATTATAAACCACAACATACAAGTTCTCGTTTTCTGTTTGCTGCATATCGCCTCGAGGGTGATAAAGAATTTGTGTCTCAAACATTACTAATGTTACGAGATACATCCAACAACATGACAACACAATCGGCAGCAGTTTCGATCGTATCAGTTTTACCTGCACAATGATACCTCCCCTACAAGTATACACACCTACGCTAGGTTACTATGTAAAAAAAAAAACAACAACAAAAAAAAAAAGAAAGAAAAAAAAAACGTACAGTCACATAAATTTTTTCATGGCACTTAAAATTCTGCCTTAAAGTCAATTTTAATGATACTCCGAGACATGAGGAATTCTGGTCACTAAAATAACTAGAATTGCTCGCCTAAGGCAAACACAGAGAGCTAGAGGCTCAGTTTGATTATCTTTCACTGACCACGAAAGGTGGTAAAGATTCCATGTCCGGCAGTCGAAAGTCGAGCTTAGTGGGCGGACAATCCTGGGCTATGCGCATGTCAAAGACCTCTCTGAGGACACCAGTATCGGTACGATGATACAGCCCTGACAGTTGATCTCCCATCATATACCGTCCTCAAGGGCCGTGTTGCTGGTTTCCGCATGCTCAGACATGCCAGGTCACACGTCATTACCGGCCAATATTAGATTAGGGTGTCAGGAGAAGATGGCCGGCGTCTGTCAACAGCCTCAACTAAGCCGCGATTGAGAGTACCTGAAGGAGATTACTACGGATTACCTGAGGCTGCCAGATGACAGGTGATGATCCAGCCTAGGGTGAGCGATGGAAGCGGAAATGCTCTTCCTGAGACCTGGTGAGCATTGGGTTCATATAGTCCTGCCGAGTTGGGGTTTTTGATACACCGATTCGGATCTTTATAAAATGTATAATATTATGTGTCGTGTGTCCTCTGTCTGTCTGTCTGTCTGTCTGTCTGTCTCTCTCTCTCTCTCTCTCTCTCTCTCTCTCTCGCTCTCTCTTGCTCTCTCTCTTCCTCCTCTCTCTCTCTTTCTCTCTCTCTCTCTCTCTCTCTCGATCTCTCTCTCGATCTCTTTTGCCCTTTCTCTCTCTTTTTCTCTCTTTACTCTCTCTGTGTCTTTTTTCGCTCTCTTCTCACTCTTTCTCTCACTCCATTTCTCTCTTTTTCAACCCTTTTTCTTCATCTTCCTTTCTTTCCTTCTATCTATCTATCTATCTATTTATCTTATTTCTTTTCTTCTCTATTGCTCATTTTATGATACAAATACATCTACACCTTGATGTTTGTCAGGGAAAGTTCACATCTAATTTTAATTGCGCGACAAAACCCTCACATGACAAGTGCATTGTGTCTTAGACTTGATATATTGAATCCTGCTTTAAATATTTCGTTCGTAACTGCCAAAGAAAAGTCTCAGAGCTAGGCTACTGAAACAAAACAAAAAACCGAAGATAACAACACAAAGGTTAGGGCCTAATTTTTTTTTTTTTTTTGCTGCGATAGAATTTAAATTCGATTACTGGTAAAAGTGTCTTCCTTTCACCTTTCTGTCTACATTTATCACTCTTTCTGTCTCTCTCTCCGTCTGTCTATCTGTTTGTCTGTCTGTCTGTCTGTCTGTCTCTGTCTCTGTCTCTGCCTGTCTCTGTCTGTCTGTCTGTCTGTCTCTCTCTCTCTCTCTCTCTCTCTCTCTCTCTCTCTCTCTCTCTCTCTCTCTCTCTTTCTCTCTCTGTCCATAGACATGAACTCATCTAATTTAAAAACAAGCATATTAAGCATTCACCGCTATCGCTGAAAGAGTGAAAAAGTGGCTAGTATCGGCAACATGAAGACATAGTTCATTTTAGTCCAACAACGAATATTACTACCATTTGAAATTAGATATTTAATATTGGAAAGCAGCTGCTGCTTTACTTTTCTAATCTATTGAAAGATCTGTTTTAACTCTTATTTAAGAGATCTAGATTCCCGCAAAAAGTGCCAAAATGCACTGCCTTGCGGGAATTCGGAGCCGCTCATTTATTTCAATATACACGATAATGAATGTTTTAAAGACTATAAAAATAAATTAGGATTTTTACAAAATTAGCTGACGATTCGCAATATACACGTTTTGACTCCTGATTCTATCATCCTCGTTGTATGAAACGAAACTCACTTCGGTCTTTTAGAATTATTCACTAATTAATCCAGCTCGTTTCCCTCATCGTATAATCCCGAAGGACTTTCAACATATAGGAGCGGCGCGTTGTCTAGACATTGATTTAAAGATCAACTATTATTTTTCATACTATTCATATTCGAATGTTCCTATTTCATTAATTTTTCTTCTTAAAATTATAATTACGCGACGGTGGTTGGATCACAAATTGTCTACCCCAATAACTATATGAACGGAGGGCAATTGATTGACTTTCGAACTATGCGGCCAGTAGTTGATAAACGCATGCGCAGTACCTCATCTTTTTTTAGTTTTGTACTTCCTTCAAAAATGTTCTGCTGGGCGCCTTAAAAAGCGCCTGGGTTTTTAAATAGTGAGATAGTATCGATTGGAAATAGTAAGTCAATCCAAGAGAATTCAACTTCGGTTACATGACGTGAAGAAAACATTTCTTGATTAGGAACACCTTGGTTAGTCATGAACAACAATTCCGTTTCTAACTCGAGCATTTTGTCTAAATCAATATCAATTATACATTTATATTTCCTTATTATTTTTTTTTCAATTCTTAAAAATATAGCTCTTCATCTTTTGCAGACGATTCATAAGTCAACACACCTTCGTGAGCTCTATGTCAACACTATGACTTCACCCTGTCCAGAGCAAGAATCTTTGAAATGATTGCTGCATTGCTACAGTCATGACAGACAGTTCTTCAAAGTAAAAAATTTAATTTGTTAAAAAGTCAAAGCTGTGGAGGCCAGGAAACATTGAACTTTGTTGCAACGCATGCATCAACTTAACAGAGACACATACAAAAAAAAAAAAAAACCACTGCCAGTGACAACACACAAGAAGAAAGGGTTTTTGTTTTTGTTTTGTTCTTTAGGTTTGTTTGGGGTTTTTTTTTCATTCGTTTTGTCTCTGAACTTGTGGATTATGTCTATACATGTTTTATACAATTAAGGCCAGAGAGAAATAGAGTGAAGGACTTAGAAAATGAACTGAATAAAACATAGAGCAGCAATCATTGAGAGAATTATATTGTGAAGAATGTGAAAGCGGTGAAAGCAGGAAACAGAAATAACGAGAATGAAAGAGTTTTGTGGGTGGGAGTAAAAAATAGACACTGAGAGACAGACAAGAAAAGGTACGTGTGATCAGTGGCAAAGCGGGGAAAAAATGGACGTATGGAGTAAACATGAGCAGCGGGGATTGGAAGTCAAGTACATGTAAATGATGGATTAATTTAAGTTTGAAGTACTTTTATAGAGTGGGTCTAGAACGTAGCTTGGTTATTTCATATTGGTAGGAAATTGATTAATTAAGGAAAAAGCTTTAGGAAAGGCAACTTTTTTTTTATTATTTCTAAACCAAGAGTGCAGCAATAGTGTAGCAATAGGCTAATTACATTTTAAGTTTCAAGCACAAGGCGTTTTCTAATTTAATTGTAATTAAAGTATTGTCAGGTGCGAATTTCAGTACATTTGTAAATCATTATTTTTATCACTAAAGTTAAAATTCAAGGCTGTTGGTCCTTGTTATCATCCAACGAAGCTTTGCATATATTTAATATTTTAGTAATTGTTATTCGAAGCATGCACCCCATTCATTAAAATAATTCCACTTGACATGCCTGGATATCTCTCTCTCTCTCTCTCTCTCTCTCTCTCTCTCTCTCTCTCTCTCTCTCTCTCTCTCTCTCTTTCTCCCTCTCTGTTTCTCTCTCTCTCTCTTTGTCTATATATCTATGTATCTATCTATGCATCTTTTTATCTAAATATCTATAAATCTCTCTTTCTAACTAACTAGCTTTCTGTCTTTATCTCTCTTTTTCTGTCTGTCTGTCTGTCTGTCTGTCTGTCTGTCTGTCTCTCTCTCTCTCTCTCTCTCTCTCTCTCTCTCTTCCTCTTTCTCCTCTTCTTCTCTGTTGGTCCTTGTTATCATCCAACGAAGCTTTGCATATATTTAATATTTTAGTAATTGTTATTCGAAGCATGCACCCCATTCATTAAAATAATTCCACTTGACATGCCTGGATATCTCTCTCTCTCTCTTTCTCTCTCTCTCTCTCTCTCTCTCTCTCTCTCTCTCTCTCTCTCTCTCTCTCTTTCCTTCCGTCCCTCTCTCTCTGTCTCTCTGTCTACTTGTGTTAACAAAGTATTTTAATTTATCCATTGAACTGTGTGTATTCACTCTTTCGTTCCCTTTCAAGTGGCAGGGGACAAAACTCTGTCCCAGTCAGCTTCCGCCCCAATCTGTCCCAATTATCTTCTATTTTCAAGAGGACCTTACTTCACCTAAAGTCTGTTAAGGTCAGAGAGCCTAAAATCCTTTGTTTGGCCTCGAGAAAAAGACACGGCAGTTTACAGGCGTTTGGCAAGCTGAGAGACCACATATGTTATAAGGCCAGTTTAGGTAAAGCACAAAGTTAGATACACTAAATAATAAAATTAATTTTTACGATAATAGTCTCAATGCTGTCTAAGGGTTGCTGAAATTGAAGGGGGAAAATGTAAAATGATATATCACTAGACTAGAATAGAGGAAACAACTGACTTTACATGATTTGCTTACATGAGAGAAAAGAGTTTGTATAGTACATAGTAGACTTGCATGGGTTGGTCAAAAGAGCGAAGTCGAGTAGTTTTTCAAAATGCCCTGGTTAGGCCAAAGAGTGCCCATAAGATTTTTTTTTTCCTTAAGAGAGATATGTGGATTGGTTAAAAAAAAAAAAAGCAATATTAGTTTGGACAGAAAATGAAGAGGATGCTGTTTATTAGGATACTTGTTTGTTTATGTTGGTCGGAAGACAGGAAATAAGATTAAAGACTGAAAACATTTATTTCTACACCGAAATATTAAATTGAGTTACAAAAAAAGCATACAAAAAATAATTATTTATGAAAAAGGTGTGTGTTTTGGCCAAAAAAGATAAACACAAACTTACAGCGAGTGGAGTGTGTACAAAAGCCATAACAGAAATTTTAGATAATAAAGATGGCAGGGTTCACCAGAAAAAAATAGCACAAATAAAGATATCTTAGGAAGTTTTTAAAAAAGGCTTTGGAAAAAATATACTTTTGTTGAGTAGAGTAAAGAAGTGTGTTCAGCCGCGTTGTGATTACGAAGATTGGACTAAAAACATCTTCAAAAATAAATCCTGCTGGTTGATTGGTCAAAGGACATAACACGTGACTGGAAGAGATAAATGGTTTGCCTGGTTTTGATTTGCAGGAGAAAATTAAATAATTCTTTTTATTTTGCTTTAAAATGGGTTTCCTTTTTTTATAAGAAGGATGGGACAAGCATAGTCTTGAAAGTGAAATAAGCTAAGGCTAAGATCACAGTACCAAAAGCAATGAGTAAGTGGTTTGTGCGGTAGTTGATCATAGTTAGGGCTTCGGACATAATGGACATGAGTATGAATTCTAAAGGCAGATACACACACACACATATATATATATATATATATAGTTGTGTGTCAAATAACATAATAGTAACAGTGCTCGACAAATAAGAAGCGTGGTCATCAGTTACAAACAACAACACCTGACGAGTGCCACAGTAGGCACGAAACTTCAAAGTCGTGGACCGCATAACTAGGTAGGATAATTTTTCTAAATATGTACTGAGAGAGAGATAGATAGATAGATAGATAGATAGATAGAGAGAGAGAGAGAGAGAGAGAGAGAGAGAGAGAGAGAGAGAGAGAGAGAGAGAGAGAAATGAGGGGAAATGAAATGGCTATTGATTGTCTTGGTTAAGAGTATGGATTTTTAATCTCCGTTTTAATGTACTCCCTCTTTCACATATCGACTT
Organism: Elysia crispata; assembly: GCA_033675545.1. Lineage (NCBI taxonomy): Eukaryota > Metazoa > Mollusca > Gastropoda > Plakobranchidae > Elysia > Elysia crispata. Next base: position 532,049 of record JAWDGP010000619.1, on the reverse strand, counting down.
CTCTTTCCTCTTCCTCCTCCTCCTCTCTCTCTCTCTCTCTCTCTCTCTCTCTCTCTCTCTCTCTCTCTCTCTCTCTCTCCCCCTCTCTCTCCATCTCTCTATTTAAGTATCTATTTATCTATCTATCTGCCTATGTATTTCTATGTTTATCTATAAATCTATGCTCTCATCTATCTAGATCTCGCATCTTTTGTTTGCCATTATCTGCTTTTTTCTTTTCTTCATTAATTTATCTCACTCTCTTACTCAAACTTTCTCTCTCTCTCTCTCTCTCTCTCTCTCTCTCTCTCTCTCTCTCTCTCTCTCTCTCTCTCTCTCTCCCTCTCTCTCTGTATGTGTGTGCCCCTCTTCTTCCTCTCGAACTCTCTTTCTCTCTGCCTCTTTGTCAATCTCTCTATCACTTTCTCTGTCTGCATGTCTCTCTCTCTATCTTTCTTTGTATCTCCTTACCCTTCCCCCCTCTATCTCTCCGTCTCTCTCTCTCTCTCTCTCTCTCTCTCTCTCTCTCTCTCTCTCTCTCTCTCTCTTCGGCAAAAGGTTTCACCATCAATGTAATTAAGTACACTAGCACGAACACAGTCTGACTAGAGATCAAATAGAATTATATCTTTGGTCATAGAGACCATCAGCGTTCTCACTTTCTTCGTGTTTTAACTCTAAAAATGGAAATGTTTTAAGCACAACGCACAACCACCCCTAAAGAGAAGTTGACGAAAGTTTCTGACTTTCCTTGAGAGTGTTATATTTTAACAAATTCAGTTTTATTACCTATGCGTTCGCGCATATAAAAGTAATGTTCAGACATTCATTTTTTTTTTCATGTAAAATGCTGACTAACTATCATGATAGTATGTTTGGTTGATATGGTGCAGTGCGAGAGTGTTTGGTACTAGTGATCCGGTGGTCGTGGGTTCAATCTAATTTCAACTTGAGCTCATGCAGCCTTGAAATACTCTCATTCAACTCGTCTGTGAGATGGAGTGTTGGCTGCTCCTAAATGCTGCAATAATTGCAATTTTTTAAAGCTATACAGTAAGCGTCTTTTGAACTTAGTGTGAAATATTCAGTCTCAACCTAACAAAGAACGATAAAAAAAACATCTGATTTTTTTCTTTAGTTCTTGACCTTTCCTTGATATTAATTTCCTGCCTTTCTGTCTCTATCTTTAACTCTCAGTTGTTCTCTCTGTCTCTCTGTCTAAATCTCTCCCTGTCTTTCTCTCTCTCTTTCCCTCTCTCCCTCCCTCTCTCTCTCTCTCTCTCTCTCTCTCTCTCTCTCTCTCTCTCTCTCTCTCTCTCTCTCTCTCTCTCCCTATTTAATTATTCCTATTTATCTCACTTTCAGTCGATAATTTTTAACATCTTCATCTTTTTTTTTTTTTTGGAGGGGGTGGGGATTTTTGGCTTATTTATTTTTCTTGTTATTTTTATATTTTTTCTTGAGTTATTTTTATTAGCGAGATTTCAATTTTATAGACAATTATTTATTTTTATTTTTAGGGGATTTTTATGATACGTTTGTGAACCTCAGAATGTTGTTGTCTTTTCTTGGTGTTTGTCTGTCTGATGAAGACAGATGAGCCTTGCAGTTCTGTTTGAACTGCGACGTCGTATTAACTTTACCAAAGAAATTTGTCTTGCCAACAAAAGAGAAGACAGTAAAATTCGTCCTATTATTTCACCGTAGAAAATGTGACGAAAGTTAGTATGGGAAACAATCTATGTATTTGCCTCATTTATATCAAAATCATCTGAAACACTTTAACGTTATGAATTCTCGCAAATAGTGGCTAAATGTGCACTGACTCATGGTATGTAATTACTGCCTATTTATTTTGACCTACAGGAAAACGAATGCTTAAAAGGATCTTTACATTTATTTGGATTTTACAAAAAAAGATATCTAACTATTCTTGCTCTATGCTGCATGTATGGTTTTTCCGAGTCCAAAATCGTTCTGCCTTCATAAAAGAAGGAAAAAGTAAAAGACTGGAACTGAACCCAAGCTGAAAGCTATGATCACACAATTTCAAAGCCCCCCTTATTTGCAAGTATTATCTATGAGCCACAAAAAAAAAAAAAATTAAATAAAAATGTGTGGAACGCTCCCGTATGTAACTCAAAATACACCAGTTCGGTAACAAGGCTTTACAACCAAGTCTCCAACAAGAAAACTGACGTGAATCATTACTCAACGCAACGCGGCAAAAAAAAAAAAAAAAAGAAAAAAGAAAAAAAAATCCGTTCATCTCCTTTGCCCTCTTTCTCATGAAAATACATTAGCTGGAGGCTTATTGCTCCGAGAACTGTTCGGTAACGTTGCGTATTTTATGCATGTAAAGAAGCACATAAGGAGAACAAGGCGGTCCCAAAACTCGTCTAATTAGTGGCGCTTCCTGTTTCTTCTAAGAGAAATGACTCAGACTCGCACATTCATTTGGCAAGCATTGGTCTGTTTGCGGTCATTTAAATAATGGTTCCATTGAGTTACTTACGTCTGAAACATACCAAAAGCCTCCTCTTTTTTTTATTATGTCTCAACTATTCACAAATATTTTAGAAATCACAGATTTTTCGGCTTAGATAACGGCCGTTTTGAGTTATATATGAATTTAGTTGGTATGATGTTGTATTTGCATGTTGTCCAATAAATAATGATTCCATTCGATTAATAATGTCTGAAAACATACCAGGAGACTCCTTATTTATGTTTTTGTGTTACCTATTCAGAAAAATGTGTCACCTTACAGATTTTTCGTCTCGGATTTTTTTTTAATTTATGGGTTTATGTTTTCACATATACCAATAAATTAAAAATAATCCAGCTTGGATTAATTATTTTACTATGTCCATAACCTCCTTTGTGTGCATTTTGGTGCATTAACCATAAAGCCCACAATTTGTGCGCATAATGACACAAATCTGCCTCTCTATTGATTTGAGCTGTAACGGTGCCCGAGAGATAGAGCGCAAGCCGTGTTATCTGCACGGACGTACTGGCTTACTACTAGATAGTCTTGTTATCCTGGTTTAATTATTGGGGGGATGTGTTCGGTGTAAAAAAAAAAAAAAGAAGAAAAAAAAAATAGAGAGAAAACAAAAGGTCTTATGGTGGAAATATTGTATTCATTGCATTAATATTGATTGCTTACGAAAAAAAACCGCAACGAAATAATAATTAAATGTATTTGGGAGAAAGAAGAGGTGTGTGCGGGTGGAGAGTTTGACGGAAAGGGTAGAAGAGGAAGAACATGCAGATTATTTTAAAGAGAAATCATTTTTCCCTTTACTGCTTTAGTCTTTCAACTAATGTAAATATAAATTAAAAAGGACTTAAAAATAAATTGATTTCAATAATTCTGTTGTTACATTTTCGGGCTAGTTCTTAAACTTTTTATGGCTATTCAGATATTTCTAATTTGTTTGAGTTTAAATATCTGTTATGCCAGAAAAACGAAACAATTTTCAAAACGACAGCTAAAAAACGTTTGTTCTCTTTTGTTTTATTTTAAACCTTTGATGGGAATTATAAATCATCAGTTAGTGAGAACGAAACTTCATTTCTTTTGGAAATGGCCTTGGCCCTGCGTGAATGTTAGTAAGGATTTGTTTTCCCTCCTCAAGAAGTCGATGGAAATAGAAAGTCTCATTAAATGATTTTTTTTTCCAACTCCTGGCGACAAAAGAAAAAAAAATTGTAATACAAAAGATTTCTGTATTCAATTTTTTTGTTGTGTCTCACCTTCTTCATCCGATTTAGTTTAAATTTCTGCCATCTCTCTCTCTCTCTCTCTCTCTCTCTCTCTCTCTCTCTCTCTCTCTCTCTCTCTCTCTCTCTCTCTGTCTATCTATCTATCTATATATCTATCTCTCTCTCTTTCTCTCTTTTCTATTTTGTTTTGTTTTCGTATTCGCGGTAGTGTTATTTCATTTCATTGCCTATCTCACTCGTTTAAGTTTTCTATATTCTCGTTTTGAATTCTTATTTTCCTTTTTGTTCTTCCTCTTGTTCTTCTTCTATTTCTTCTTGTTCTTCTTGTTCTTCCTGATCTTGTTCTTCTTGTTCTTGTTCTTGTTCTTCTTGTTCTTCTTGTTCTTCTTCTTCTTCTTCTTCTTCTTCTTCTTCTTCTTCTTCTTCTTCTTCTTCTTCTTCTTCTTCTACGTCTTCCGTATATTTTTCCTTTCATTCTTCTTCATTTTCTCCATTTGGTGTGATATTAGAATTGGTGGTAGAAATAGCAGCTGCAATAGTAATAGTAGTACCAGCAGCAGCAGCAGCAGCAGTAGCAGTAGCAGTAGCAGTAGTAGTAGTAGTAGTAGTAGTAGTAGTAGTAGTAGTAGTAGTAGTAGTAGTAGTAGTAGTAGTAGTAGTAGTAGTAGTAGTAGTAGTAGTAGTAGTAGTAGTAGTAGTAGTAGTAGTAGTAGTAGTAGTAGTAGTAGTAGTAGTAGTAGTAGTAGTAGTAGTTTGTTTGTGTGAATTAAATGGCCGGTGCTTATTAAAACAATGTCACTTTGGACGTGCAACTTTATTTATAAACCTCAAAAAGTCAATCATTTACGTAGGTGTGTGAAGAGCTGCAGTTTACAAGATTAAATTCTAAATGAAGAACTCATCTTTGGGAATGGCGGTTAACAGATTTTTTTAATGAAATAAATTTTTTGGCTTTGCCAGTTAAGAAAGATATGGCTTTAATGTTTTTTCCAGGACATCATCTGACAGATGTTGATGGAATAGTGACTTTTTCACAGATCATAAATAGTTTTTAAAAGGTTTCAAAACCTAAGTAAGCTGTACATGATGAGAATACCATGGACAGCGAAGAAAACAAATGAAGAAGTCTTAACAGAAGCACAAACCACAAGACAATTAATGACCAAAATACGAAAAAGACAAGCAAAATTTGTTGGTCATGTCGTAAGAAGAAACCAACTAGAACATTTGGTAACAACAGGAAAATTTGATGGAAAGAGAGGCAGAGGAAGACCAAGAGAAAAGATGTTGGACAGCCTGGCGGACTGGATGAACATTGGAAAACCATCCGAGATGATCAGAGAGATGAGCTATAGAGTTGGTTGGAGGTCCTTGATAGCCCACGCCAGCCGGCATGGCACCTGAAGAAGAAGAAGTAAGCTGTACAGTTCCGACTTATTCGATCTTCATTCAGATTAAAAACTGACTCAAGATCTTCATTATTTATCGCTACAGTTTTTGTTTTTGTTTTTTTCTTTTTTTTTTTTGCAATTTGCAAAGAAAGAAAAAAAAGAAAAGAAAAGATCAGTGGCAAAACAGATTCTTTTTAGGAAAATCTGTTCAAGTGAGTTGTCAGTATCTTAATTCAAAATCTTTCCTTAATCTAACCAAACCTCATATCGAACCAGTTAGAAGATGTGATAAACCTTAGAGAGTATTATATTTTTGTCTTTTCTTTGTTGCTCTTTTCGCGGGATTTTTTGTTTGTTTGTTTTTTGGTAGTTTCATTTTTTTTACAAAATGTATTATGTATCGAAAGATACGAGAATTTAATCGCCTGTTCGTTTTTTTTTTTCTTTTAAATTTGATCTAGTTAGAGATTTTTTTCACGAATAAGAGATCAATAAAGTTTTGTAAATATTAATCTCACTTATGAAAAAAATCCTATGGTAAAAAAGGCATTGGAAAGATTTTCTCATTTTGGGTCCAGTTTTTGGTTTTTTTTAAAACCAATGTTTAAGTTACATGAATGTGTGTCTAGACTGCACACGATTCTAAATTATTAAGTGTGCCGTAATTTTGTTCAAAATTTTAGAATTTGGTCGGGTTTTTTTTTTCTTGAAAGAAAAAGTATGCTGTTACCGAACACGTCACAGGCAGTTGTGTCTCAGGGTGGTGGGAAGTCGTAAGTTACGTTTGATTTTCACAATAATTATCATCTGTAAACTTTGAATTTGCTCTCGCCTAATCTGACCAAAAATCAACGGTGTCTTAAAACCAACTCAGCCAATCTCTAAGCCAAACGGATAGTTTTCCTGTTTCATCATTATGGTTTCAAGAAGCGATGCTACTTATTTCTCGAAACCGGACAATGCTTGTTTGGGCAAAGACACTAGCAAGGTAAGCGCAATCTTACCCAATAGAAACATAAATCCTGCACTGAATAATTAAATATATAAAATTAATTCCCTCAATTAAAAATCGCGAAGCTTGGGGTGAATTGAGAACCGCAGTGATCGGATTTTCAATGTTTGGGCTCAGAAAGAAAATAGATATTAAAAAAAAAATACATCGGATAAAAGAGCAATCAAACAAAAGTGAAAAAAATAAACCATACCTTTTTTTTTTGTTCTTTCAATAATATTACCCGAAGAATTCGGGTAATTTAGGCATGTCTTTCAAAAATATCATTCTTCATGGGTTGATAGCCCCTGAGATGAGAATATAGCCAATGAAAAATGGAGTTACCAAAACATAGATAGCAATTTCAAAGAAGGGACAATGTAATATGATATTGAATCTGACTCCAAAGCGTATTAAAGCTTGGTTTTTGTTCAGCTTGACCGCTCAGCAAATCATAATTCTCATTATATTTCTTATCTAAGAAAACTTGCTAGCTATGTAAGAAAGAAGCGTGAACAAAGTAGGCGTAAATATTATGTTCATGTCGATGTCAATGACGTTGAAAAAAATAAATCATCTTCTATTTGTATGTTGAAAAGAATGACTGTGCAAATGGGGTTACGAAATATGTGCTAAGTTGTTGTTATGTTTTTGATTTTTTTTTCTCTTTTAAATTTAATGTTATCGAGTACAGGTGATGAATTGAAAAATGTGTAAAATTAAATATCAGATTGCGTATGATGGCAAGGTAGATAATCGCGGTTTTACTTCCCATAAAAGAATTTCAAGCTGTCTCCCATTGTGATTTGTTTTGTTCACTACTAGTACTACTATTACTACTACTACTACTACTACTACTACTACTACTACTACTACTACTACGACTACGACTACAACTACTACTACTGCTGCTGCAACTACTATTACTGCTACTTCTTCTACTAATACTACAAATACTACTACAACTCCCACCTCAACTGCTACTGTTGGTACTGATACATATTTATTACAACTAACAACTACAAAAAAAAAAAAAAAAAAAAAAAAATATATATATATATATATATATAATATAACGATATTGGTAAATAAAACATCTTTTTCAGCCGAGAAAGATATGGAGCCGCACAAAGAAAAAGGCCCGACTAGTGAGGCGTATTAACCTGGAGGATGTACTGAAAGGTCAAGTGATCACTGATGTGAGAAACGCCCTCGATGTTACCGAAGCTATCAAGAACCGTCTGGCTCTCTGGCCTAAAGGTTTTTTTTTGTTCCCTTTTTCTTTTTTTAATTTTCAAAATTTCTGTACTTTGTAACATCATTTTTGTCAATGTCTCCTTGCCTCGCGCGCTTGCAAGTTCGTTATTACTATATGTAATTTATAAAAAAATTCTACCTGATCGTCCTTAACCCTACAATTTTTTTAAAAAACTCTACGCATCATCATTCTCCAGAACAAACTCTTCAAGCTATTCACAGGTTAATTGATTAATTCAGTGCTTTTTTTTTCATCTCGTCTTCTCTATACTCCCCGCACCATGCACTTTGTAAATGTAATCATACTCCTCGCCTCCATCTTTTGTTTCTCCTCACCTCTCACCTTGTCTAAAATCACATTATTCTTTACATTAACTTAATTCACCGCATCATTCACATTGTCTACATCCCTTTTAATCTTCACCGGATCCAAACTTCCTGGATTATTCACCACAACTTTATTCACCGATTCCTTTTACTTTCATATATGTACATGTATACTCATTGCACTTTTCATCTTCTCTTTATATCATTAGATCTTTCATCTCTGCCCACCGCATTACTTACAATAACTTTATTCACCTCATCATTTTCATCTATCTCTTCTCACTGTTAAACTTATTTAAACTCACTATTTTACTTAGTATTTACTGTAATTTTTTATTTGGGGCATACTTAACCTTGACTTATGATACTCGCAACATTCAATTTGTACTTCTAATGCCGGTACCCTTCAGCTGGTTTCAAACTTCTCAAGACTTTTTTCCCCATCGAAACAATCTGCAGCATTCAGTGCATCTAATTTCTAAACACTAAGCGCCAGAAAGAGGCTATGGTTGTCATGTTAAAACATACGCTTTGATATATCTATAGCGGACTTCTTCGCAGGTTCGAGCCCTAAACCATCAGCAGGTGAATTTAGATGTCTCATCTTTTCAGTTTTGCCCTGCTCGACACAAGATTAAGTTTGATATAATATTATAATGCAAAAAATTTATCGTGCACCTATCAATCAGGCTTTACAAAACAAGCAAACAAAATATACCGAAACTCTGCCCCCTCTCCACTTTCCTTTTTTCTATTTAGTCATTATGCACTGCATCTAAATCTTTTTCAGGTGACGAGATAGTGGCCCTCCTGATGCTGTTGAAAAGTGACCAGATGTGCACCTCGTTCCATCCCTCGGCTGTGACCTCTGACCCATTTAATGCGAGCAGAGAGTCCAGTGGCAGATTCTTATGAGCAGCAACAGCAGTCACAGTTCCAAACAAAAATCGGCCTTCCACTAATTTATAATCCCAACTGATGTAATTGTGTGCACATAGCAGTAAATTATGGTAACAAATTCTTCTAAAGCTGTTACAGACCTTATTTCTTCTTCTTTGGCTTTATTATCAACCTTATACACTGTAGATATACGTGACATTATTGCAGAAAAAATGCTGCTTCTTACCATACTACAAAACACAGCACACAAAATGTGAATTGAAAAATAAACATAAAATGCTGATGACATTCCTTTAATTTTTACGTGTCCTTTAATTCACTCGATTTCCCCCACCTTTTGTTCTTTTATTTAATTTTACAGCCACTAATTTTCAACTGATAAAATTACAAAGAGGAATACAACTGTATATTTTCAGCCCTAGAGACAACAACTAAATGTTATTATCTCTACAGTCAAACTTATAGAGACATAATGCTCCCATCAAGCTTAAAGACTGTTTAAGATAGAGCTCATTAGATGAGAAATGATCTTACGAACATATGAGTCGAGTAATGAGAAATGTTACTTTGATAAACTACAATCAAAAAGGATAATTGTATTATTTTTTAAAGAACATCAAAGGCACAGAACTATGTTGGTTGTCACCTGTTAGCATTTTACTCATTCCATATACATATATCAATTTAATGTTACTAAAATAAATGTCATCAAAATACACCAGTAGACTAACTTAAAAATGTGGAAATGTGACAAATTTATACCTGCCTCACAAGCAATTCTTCTAACTAGAAAAAGAATAATTCCCCACATTTTTTATATGATCTGAGTCTTCCAGTTAATTAACATACATGTATTTCGGTACAATTATATCGTGTGCAGAAATACTGATATAAATTTGTAAATTACTTTTATTTCTTGATTTTAATATAAGAAAGGCAATTACCAATATCAATTGCAAAAATATATATAAAAATTTCAAAAATAAAATATTCTTACAAACCAACCCATTTGAGCTGAATGTTAAAGGAAAGTTTAACAAATCAATGTAATATTTATTGATGGGCACAATCACAAAATATTTTTAAAACTGGATATTACAATTGAAAAATACAAAAACAACTAACAAAAGCAATGATTTTTTTCCAGATAAATTATCGCAATTATAAGTGTCTCAAAATTTATCATTGAGACTTCATGTGTAATTAAAATCACAAAAATTCTAAAATGTTCCCTGATGTGTAAACTATATATAAAAGTTTATAGATAATGCTCAACAAAAAATTCAGTTACAAAGGATTGGTTGAATTTGAACACATTTTGGTTGGCACATTAATACATGTATTTACATTTATTTGTGTTTCATAATATATGACATACACAGCTCTCATTTCTGTGTCACGTGTAAACTAGTATTACGATTAGATGATAAGTGTTGGGTGGTTGCTCCCAAGATAATTGTTGTGTAAAGAGGAGAAAAGACATGGTTTTCAACCCTCTGGTCAGTGAATAAAGGATATGCAGAGAACAGTTTACATTGATCTACTTTCCTGAGCGCCTACTCATTTTATACAAGGCAAGGAAATTAGTTTATTAGACTTTACATATAAGGATTCCTTTCAATACTGTCAAAATAAAAACAACCTCTTCAGAATTATGTGAGGTATCCTTCATTGCTCATAATATAAAAATTAAATCTGATACCAATGGCACTAGAAACATGAGCTTTCTTTAGAACTAAGAAGTACTTCATGTCTGGAGGTAGACTTCAATCACTGTGCCATTTTAATTATGTTTCAAAGTTTCAATATTTTATTTCTAAACTGTCTACCAAAAAGAGACTTTTTTTTACACTGCATAAAACCACATACTGCAAAAAACATCCTTGACAGTTTTATGTCAATGTGTCATCAATTTTTTCATTATTTAAGTTTGTTTAGCCTCAAGGTTGTACAGAGTTCTTATCTCTGCAGCATAGTCATTGACAGGAGTCTCAAGAATCATGGGAATGTTAGCAAGACGTTGGTCATTCATGATGTTTCTAAAGCCAGCCAAGCCAATTTTTCCTTTGCCGATATTCTCATGTCGGTCCAAATGGCAGCCCAGCTCACCTGCAAAGGAAGCAGAAGAGTAAATGGATTAAGATACTGTTGTTATCATTCTAATCATAGTGATAATGCTACATGAATCAAAACTATCTCCACATTTCAAGGCTTTGCTTAAAAGTGACTGAAAAATTGCTTTACCCCAGAGAAATTCATAGCCTTACCTTAAAGTTGAGCTTAATTCATAATAGCGAATGTATACTTTATTTTTCTTTAACTAAATAGGTACGATGACAGTGATAACCAAGGGAAAAAATTTTACATCAAAAGTTACCACACTCGAGCAAACAATGTCTTTACAACAAAAAATATTATTTGTTGACACAGAAAACAAAAGCAATCTTATACCTTTAGAATCATTCAGATGTAAACCAGACAGATATTGCAGACCAACCACTGAGTCAAAGTCATCCATCAGCTTTTGGTAGCCATCTTTAGTAGATAGGTCAAAACCTGACAAGTAACAAAAACTTTGTACATGAATTTAAAAAAAAAAAAATATATATATACATATATGTATATCAACATTTGTTTTCAAGTGGTAGGTTGAATGTACTTGAATTTTTCAAAAAATCTAGCATTTCAGAATGAGAAGCCTTCCAAAACCCTCAGTCATATACATGTACTATTTACTGAAATTTTGGCATTAAACACAGTAACTAATTGTAGGCAGTGAAAGAAAAGTCGTTTCATATTTTGTAAAAGGAAGCTCCAAGGTTTTTATCAGTTTGAATATTTGAATGCCTATTGCCCTACATTCAATTGACCAAGGTTGCTTGGGAATGCTTAAACAATTCAGTAGGTTTTGAAAATGCTCCATAATATTGTAGTGAGCCACAGACTTCATAGACTTGCAACACTATTGCTTTACCTTAAGTTATGATGGCTGATAGCTTATCAGCATTGGAATTAGCACCATGTAATATAAATTAAAAATAATAAACAATACCACTACACTTTGCAGTTTCTTGCCTTCCACAAAAGTAAAATAAAAAAAAAATTATTAAAACAGAGTTTTCATCTTGTTTCAAGGAAGGAAAAATTTCGTTGGAAGTCCAATTGTTTATTTCTGAGGAAAATTAGCAGTTTTCTGTTTTCTTTTTTAAAAAAGTTCTCTAATTAAATTTGTTGTTAACATGATACACATCATGTTAACTTTAATTTTAAGGGACCTAAAATTTTAATATCTCCATAGGAAAATGTGATAATCAACGCATGTATTTTCACTACTGAACAGCTGAGGAAAATGAATTTTTCTAAATATCAAATCTTAAAATTCAATTTGCGCAAAATGCAACTCATTAAGACTAGATATTAGACATGTAAGATTTCAAGGAAACTCAACTGATAAAACCGCTAAGAAGCTTAAAAAACTGCAAAATTACCTGCAGCAAAAGCATGACATGTGTCTAGACAAACACCAATCCTGGATTTGTCCTCAACTCTATCAATGATTGCTCTCAGTTCTTCCAACTTTCCTCCCACAGTGCTACCCTGGCAGCTCATGTTCTCAATCACTGGGTGAGACAAACACGTAAAATATAATCAAAATAGTATTTCAGCTTTTATCCGATATAATTCTTGGTTATTGATAATGTTTAATATCTTTACAGACGGTGAAAAAGCTAGTGGACCTATGACTATGAGTGAATCAGTGAGAGAGAGAGAGAGGTGGGATGTAGATAGACAACTTTTAATACCAATATTAGACAGACAGACACACATAAACAAAGAGAGAGAGAGAGAGAGAGAGAGGAAGGATGTTGATAGACAACTTTTGATAGACAGACAGACAGACACATACAAACAGAGAGAGAGAGAGAGAGAGAGAGAGAGAGAGAGAGAGAGAGAGAGAGAGAGAGAGAGAGAGAGAGAGAGGGGGGGGGGGGGGGGGGGGGAAACGCGGGATGTAGATAGAAAACTTTTGATACCAACATTAGACAGACAGACAGGCACACACACACACACAAAGAGAGAGAGAGAGAGAGAGAGAGAGAGAGAGAGAGAGAGAGAGAGAGAGAGAGAGAGAGAGAGAGAGAGAGAGAGAGGGGGGGGGGGAGGGTGGAGATAAAAACAACTTTTAATACCAATATCAGACAAAGTCAGAGGGAGAAAGTTTGTAAGTTTGTGCAAATGCATATGTATATATGTTTTTTGATGATAAAAAGGGTATAAAAGCCAGTTCTTCAAAATCAATTTTTCCTTTCAAATAACTAGCCTATAAAGTGCCATATAGTATATTCCACTGACCAGTTTTGATCATTTTTGTTTGCTTGTGTGCCATATTGATGCTATCAGCAATAGTCTTGATGCAGTTATCAACAGAGCCATCTCCACAGGCTGATCCTGTACATTTCGGAACACACAAGGTCAATTACAAATTTTGATGAACCTTCTGATACTTTATGAAAGTCATAAACATATACATGCACTTCTTCAAATACAACCAATATTGAAACAATTACAAGTAGAGTTATGTCATAGCTTCAACTGAATACATATATCTTTTATCCACTACCATGAAACTTAACAAGATCTGACTGATTAATGTATTGAGTATATTCAGTCATTAAAAGCCTCATAAGGCATTGTATAGATGATAGCACTTATATCCTTTTCATTTATCCATCTGTAAGAGATTTACAAAACACAAATTCGATGACCAGCATTTGTTCAGCCACAGAGGCACTTAGTTCATTGTACATTTGTCGCTATTGTTCCTTAGAAGGCATAAGTATGACTTATATGTGGAGGATTCTTCTTCTTCTTCTTCAGGTGCCATGCTGGCTGGCGTGGGCGATCAAGGACCTCCAACCAGCTCTACAGCTCATCTCTCTGATCATCTCGGATGGTTTTCCAATGTTCATCCAGTCCGCCAGGCTGTCCAACATCTTTGCTCTTGGTCTTCCTCTGCCTCTCTTTCCATCAAATTTTCCTGTTGTTACCAAATGTTCTAGTTGGTTTCTTCTTATGACATGACCAACAAATTTTGCTTGTCTTTTTCGTATTTTGGTCATTAATTGTCTTGTGGTTTGTGCTTCTGTTAAGACTTCTTCATTTGTTTTCTTCGCTGTCCATGGTATTCTCATCAGTCTTCTTAAAAACCACATCTCTGTTGTCTCCAAGGATCTTTTCATTCGCTCGTCAATTGTCCATGCCTCACACCCATAGAGTAGCACCGGTTCTATAAATGCCTCTAGAATTCTTTTTCTCACTAACATTGACATCTTTATGTTTGTCATAATGGATTTCATTTGCTGGAATGAGGCTTTTGCTTGAGCAATTCTACTTTTTATCTCTTGGTGGTTCCTACCATCTGATGTTATCTGTGTTCCAAGGTATTTGAACGAGTTGGCTTGTTTTATGGTGTTTTCTTTGATCTTGATTTCGCATTTTGGTATTGATGTTTTCCTCGTTATTATCATTGATTCTGTTTTCTTGCTGTTTAGTTCAATTCCTTTGTTTTCGCTTTCTTCCATTACTTTGTTGAGAAGTTCTTGTAATTTCTCTTCCGAGTATGCTGCTAATACCGTGTCATCGGCGTATCTTATGTTGTTAATGTTATGTCCACCTATCTTCAAGCCCTCTATTTCCTCTATCCGTCTCATGATCATTTCGCTATACATGGAGAAAAGGCCCTGTCTCACTCCTCGTTTGATATTTTGGAAGTTGCTCGTTTCTTCTTCAACTCTTACTGCTGCTTTCTGTTCCCAGTAGATGTTTTTGATTATCCTTAGATCTTTTCCATCAATGTTTAGTTGTTGCAGAATGGTAATGATTTCTACATGTCTTACTCTGTCAAATGCTTTTGTATAATCAATAAAGCATACATACAGGTCTTTGTTTACCTCTAGGGTTCTTTCAATGACCCTTCCTGTGTAGACCTTGTTTCTTATTCTTTTCATTATTATTCTCAAGAGTATTTTTGTCATGTGGCTCATTAAGCTTGTTGTACGATGTTGTTCACACTCTGTCGCTCCTTGTTTTTTTGGTAAGACAATGAAAATTGACTGTAGCATTTCTTTTGGTATTTCTCCAGTGTCATATATTGTGTTTAGCATTTTGGTTACGGAGTCTAGTTCTATACCTTCTAGAGCCTGCATCATTTCTGTTGATATCATATCTTGGAAAAGATTATTGGAAAGCTTAAAATCAATGAAAATTTCCATGCACATAGAGCAAAATAATGCATTATATTTTTTAGTACACCTATAATTTTTATTATCATTTCACAAATGAACCCTTTCATCAAGTTTCTTTCTTTCTATGTCTTTGGAATTGGCGCTTTACTCACTTCATAATTGAAAAGGTTAGTTCAGTATAAAGTGTTAATGATTTAAAGAGAATTTAGCACTAGTGGCTTTTGATGAAATTTGGTTAAAAAAAGATAAAACAATGTGACCTTTGGACAATACAATTTGGCCTATTTTACAGTCTAATAAAAATCTAAAGGATTCATTTCAATCAATTTCCTCATGTAGACATAACATGTTTTGAACGTTTTTGATCAGCAAGTTTGTCATCAGGGTTATCATTAATAATTCACTCATTATGTAGTTGTAAAAATAATCATATATGGTGAGACTAGTTTAACTGGTATAAGTTCTTTCACTTTTGTAATCATACAAGTTTGTGACTTTTGAGCCTTGCATTTAGTTCTTAAAAGGCTGACAGTAGTATTTTTTCAATATGCTTTCCTAAAATCATATTTTACTATTTAGGATAAAGGATATAATTCCATTTTTAAAAATTTAAAAACTATACTTTCAGAGCACATTCCTTATGGTGGTTTGGGACCAATAATTTTGTTCACAAAAGACTGCACTTAATTTATGCATGTACAATACCAAGTGAGTTACACATAGAAGTTGACATCACCTGGGTGAAAATTGTAGAGGATAAGTCCTAGAGATTCACACAACTTCAACTCGTGAATAAGGGTGTCTCGAGACTTCCGAAGCACTTCGGGATTGGATGAGCCACAGTTAAGCAAGTAGGAACCATGAGGCAGAATCAAATTTGGTGGATAGCCATGCTCCTGTGGGAAAGTTCAATTATGTTCATTTGAAAAAAAAACATTTTTGTACATTACATATACATTTACTTCAACATGACCAATGCATGAAAAAAACCAATAACAATCAAATTCCATAAGTTACCATCCAACTTCTTAAGTCCCAGTTATGGTCTTGCACTTTGCCTGGGCTATTGAATCATTAAAAAAAAATTATAAAAATTTTTATTTTACTCTTCAACAATTTTCTCATTGTTAAAATATGATCACTTCATTGCATTAACTCACTCAGCACTGGCTCGTATCTCGAAATGCTCCGTGCCCCTGGCCTTTTTTAGGTAATTTCAAAAGATCCCATTTCAAAAAGTTATTCTTATACATACACAAAATTTGCTGTGTTTGTAGCAGCATTGTACATACGTTTAGTAATAAAGGAGCAATTAGTTCTATTTTTTTAATTCTCTAGTGACACACCCATTGCAAAAATAAAAAAAAATTCCTCACTTTGTAACAGTACTGATACATATAATTTTTATGAAAAAAAAAAAAAGGAAAGAAAATTTACTTGTTCGAACTTCTAAAATACAGCAGTCAGACAACAAAGGGTAGATGTTGGAGAATACACTCATTCATATTTCACATATTCAAGGCCAGATCTAGCTCTTTTCTGGAAGCTTAGATCTAGATCTCAATCTAATCAAGATTTTACCTTTTATAAAAGCCAAACTAAGGCTAGGTTAGATCTAGATACTCATCCAAACAAATGTGAAAAAGAGAGTGGTTTCCCTTTACTATATTCTTAATTTGGAATAAGAAAAGGTGATTTGGAAAGTAAAATAGGCGTCCAAAGTTAAAACTGAGTATTCTCGGTTTTCGTAAGCAACTGCAGTAATAGAGCAGCGAGTACCGAGTATACCCCGTATATGTGCTGAGTGAGTTAAGACACTTTAACAAAAACATGTATACGTGATTTTTACTTCTATAGCTTGTCCTGTAAGAAAAGCTGGTGTTTGATTTGAATTGTGAATTCATTCGCATCATAAAAACATAAAAGTGCTGCAATCACTAAGATATTTCATGACACTAAATTCCAGATATTAAAAAATCATTTAAAAAATTTTGATCAAGATGGTGAATTTAGCATAGATTAAATTCTAGGATAAGTTGATTGGATGAAGCATTTTACATGCCAAGCATGACATAAGTGATCATCTAAGATTAAGAATCGGGTATCTTATTCTTGAAGCTTAACAAAACACGACTAAGGTTAAAAAAGGATATAAGTTTTCTTACTCTTCTCTTGCATGATTTTCTAAGTAGGATATGGTAAAACATATATAAAGGATAGCAACATTTTTCTCGAATACCATGTAATAACTAGAATGTGGTTAATGATCATACTTTGCACGCAGCCTTGAACTTTTCTGCTTCCCCCTCATTCAGTGCATTAAGTTTCCAGGTGCGACCATTTCGCACAAACAACCCAAATGCTTTTGCCCCCATAGCAACAGCCTCTGTGACAGCATTACTAATTCCACCTGGTGTCATTGAAAAAGTAATTATATCTTTTCAATTCTGTCACATCAAAACATATATGCATTACATGAAAGAATGATAAACCTGAAAAGTTTATGTATTGAGTTGTGTATTTTATTAAAATTGATTGACGATGAAGATTTTAGTATTTCAGTTACTTATGTGTTAAGTTTGAAAAATTCTCATCTCCCATTCAAATAACAAGCAAAAATCTATGATCTTATGACTTTATCTTTTTCTTTGTCCACATCAATTTATTGCTATTAAGACATACAAATAATTTTGAAATCCGACTTAATCCTTCACATGCCTTATTGTTTGCTTTTTTTTTTTTAAACTAACCTGCAATAGAGCAGTGGGCTCCCACAAACTTGAGGCCTGGCGATGAATAATAAGAGCCAACCTCTGTTTTGATAGAAGCTTTCTGTTGTTTGTCCTTCTTGCGGCCTCGCTGACTAATCTCCTGCTGTGGGATAGCACTTTGAGCAGTCTCAGGTTTCTCTGCTAGTTCAACTTTTTTAACCTTGGCAGTTTCTCCATTAAGTTTGGGGTTCTTGGGAGGAGATGCTCTATTTTTGCTTACCACTCTCTGCCTCTTTTGACTTGCTTTTCTGAGTGTCATGCTTCTGGTCCACCTTTTTCCGGAGATATTGTCAGGTTCTTTACTGGGGTTTGAGTGAGAACCAATATTATGAGAACATACAGCAGACTGTAGTTTACCCTGATTTTGATAGGACTCTTTAGACCCAGAAAAACTTTTCTCTTCTGCAATTCTAGCATCGCATGCACATTCAGTCACCACACCATTCTTAATTTTGTTCTTCATCTCACTATTTTTCATTTGATGTTTGTTATCTAAACCAACTTTGTCATCTTTTATGTTTATCCAGTGTTGTGCCCTCTTTTCTCTTAACTTTTTGTCCTTCTTTTGCCCCTGGGTATCAGGTAATTTAGGCCAAGGTTCACTGACATCTGCATCAGATTCCTTTTCAGCCTTTGTAGTCACATTCGAACATACCTTTTTCCTACTTACTCTTTCCTTTTGAGAATTTTCATTCTTTACCACAGTATGACTGGCTCTTAGCTGCCCTCTTGCAGTTACCCTTGATTGGTTGCCCACAAGATTGTTCCCAATAGAATCACAATCCAATTTTGTAGCAGTTTTGTAACAAGTATTGTTGGACTTTGTATTTACATTTTTTATACGATTACATATGCTACTACTCTCTGGCTGGGCTAGTGATTTTACTTTTTGCTGATTCTTTCTTTCAACCTTTCTTATTACCTTTTTCTTCAAATTTGAACTCTGCAGTTTTGACACACCTGATTTGGTAGGAAATATTTCAGAAGTTCCCAGGAGTTTACTCTCTTTTCCAATAGCGAAAATAGCCAAATTTTGTAAATTTGAGTCTCTGATTTCAGTACCTTGCAGTTTATTCTGCTCATAGCTAGATGAAAGTATCCCTACTTTTTCTTCTATTTTCCGCTCATCAGACACGCCTATGTATGGACACTCATTTTTTGTAGTCTCTGCAGACAGTTTTGAAGTCGTAACCTTTTTTTGCAACAAAATCTTTGCTGAATAGTCTTTTATGGTTTCTGTTACTTTATTAGAAACAGAATTTGCAAATTTATTTTCTCTCTCAGGCACCTTGCTTTTCTGTGTTATTTTCTTTTTGGATTTTTCTGCGGTTGTGCACTCAACTATTTTATGTCCAGAAACTGTGAAATCCAAGGCAGATTTTTTCACAAATGATCTCTTTGCTTTTTTCCCCAAAGAAACTGACGCATTTTCCTTTATGACTTTAAGCTTCCCATCAACTGGAAATGGGTATTTAAACTCTGCTTCCACCAATCTATGTTGACTTTCTGAGCTTGCACAATTACTAATCTTTTCAATGCATTCCTCTTCTTTACCTGGTAAACCAGCTTCAAAAACTGATGTTTGAAGTTGTCCTCCTTTGATCCTCCGTACTTCCTGTTCAGAGGCCAAAGCCAGCTTTTCTTGTGATGCAATCAGGTGCAATGATGTTGGCAAGTCAGTGTTCACTTCAGGAAACACCTTTGCAATATTTCTCTTTTTTAAAGTGATACGGCCAGTACTTATTGGTGTACTTCTTATCTTGTTCATAGTTGGATTAAAATGTTCCATTTTCTATGCCTCTTTGTGACAGAATAAAACTATGAAACATAATTTTCGAACACTCTAGAACTTTTAAGAGAGGTATTTCATTTCAAATGGGTACTAGGCACTTTAAAACTAAAAGCATTCATATCCAAGTGAATGAATCTGTTGAATTATGTCTCCTAAATATCTGATATTCCTGTATGAAATCAAAATGTGTACAGCATGCATAAGTCTCACCTTAAGTTTTGAAAGGCTGAAGTGTTCATCTTTTCCTTAAACAGAAAACATGGGTCAACCAAAGAGAACAAAAGTTTGTACCAAACAACTGAATCATGTATAACTTTCTAGCCAGTTGTGACTTGAATTGTATATTCAGCCCCTGAGTCAATAAAGTACTTTGAAATTTCTCATTATCAATCTCTCCACTTCCCCTCCCTATTCTTTTTCTTTCCACTTCATCCATTTATCTCACACAAATCAACAACTCACTTTGAATGTCAGCAAGACACTAAATCACAGCTATGAATACAGTGTTGATCATTATCCAACTCCATGATGAGATCCCATATAAAGATTACTGCAGTGATATGATAAATACTTAATTACAACCAGACCTGGTCATACCTCCACCACAAAACTGTATTTGTTTTTTTCATAGGCTGTAGATCCTTCTCAAGAGACATGGAAAAGAGGAAGTACTGATGCAGATATATGAAATTCCCATAAAACTATATAGTAAATTTCTATAGCTTCATTAAACACAAAAAGAAGCCAGACACCTTGTAGGGAAATGTGACCTGTGCAAATAGAGCTTTACCCTTGCAAATAAAGCTTTACAATGCTGATTACCATGCCCAAAAAGTTCCACCTTTGTTTATCACTGAGAAAAGGAAGCACAGTCCTCTTACCTCAGGAATACAAAAAGTATTCCTTGGAGAATAATGAGATAAAACTTTGAGTTCCAGGAGATGTTTCTCTAAAAATGCATGCATTTCACTTCTCAATTTTTGTATGGAATGGAAGTAAAAGGGCAGCAGAGTACACTTGGTATAATATGGGTATTCATGGTGGGTGAGTTATCTTAAACAACAATGGATAGATACTATAATAATATTTGAATTCCGATAAATATTTACAGCAAAATACATAGTCCAGATGATAGATCTAGTGCATTTCTAAGTATTTTTATCCCTATGTCTCTGTTTCTTTGAATCCCCTCCCCCCCCCCAAAAAAAAAAAA
Organism: Elysia crispata; assembly: GCA_033675545.1. NCBI lineage: Eukaryota > Metazoa > Mollusca > Gastropoda > Plakobranchidae > Elysia > Elysia crispata. The sequence continues at coordinate 511,451 of JAWDGP010000619.1, read as the reverse complement.
GGATCAGCACTGCACTGGGTGCCCCATCATTTCCTACTGTTTTATAATAAGTTTTTGATGGCTGAAGTACAAGAAGTATATTTTGGATGTAGTAACGTTTTATTTGTTTATTTCATGGCAGGCTTGACAACTAAGTAAATTCAGTTTATTGTATTATTAATATTATGTAGAACTAGAAGAAAAATCGGATCTACATTAATTTTCGTTTTTTTTTTTTAATTCATTTAATATTGCACGCGATCTTTTAATAGAGCTGGATCTAGTTCTAGATAGATTGGAACCTCCTATTAGTGTTTGGTTTACAGGAATGCGACTCAATTATAAATTCATTGTAATGTGCGATGATTTAGATCTACTGCGCGGCTAACCAATAGATCTAGACTCCCCTAGAGCTATATTTCCTACAACATACCTTGCTAACAATAAAGTTTAAGTAGATCTCGATTTACACACCTTTGCAAATAATATAATCGACTTAGATTTAAAAGACACATTGAACAGAATGTTGCAAAGATTTAGAGTCTAAATATGATACTCTAGACTCGGTCTAGATCTGGATAGATTCTGTTTATACCACCAGTCTTTCAGCCTCAGCCTTGATACTCTTTTTGTATTCCCGGGAGATTTTTGTCTAATTAAGAGTGAATGCCCCTGACCATGTCAAATTTTTTTTCACTTGGCCACCATCTGGCCGGAGGTGTATAAAAACCCGCAATCTTTTACACCGTTCGTGGAGAAAAAAATCGGTATCTTTTTTCATCGTTTATAGAAAACCTAGAAGGATATCGAGGAATTTACAGAAGAAGGGCCGAACGTAATTAACTTGAGATAAACTTATGACACCGAATTAATAGCAGAAAATAAAGAAGACTTGCAACAATTATTATTAGACGTGGTTTAAGAAAGAAAGGATTGGAATTGAATAACAAAAAGAGAGACGCAATCCATTTTATTTGACTTTATCAAGCCTAGTGAAACACTTTATATATAAGATGAATAAAAGTATATACATTTTTTCCGTTGTGAATATTCCTCATTTCTTTTTGCAATGAAATGGCCTACCGTTTGTATGGTGTCTAGAGCTAACGTTTCGCTTGAAATTATCATGATATAAGCCAATAGCTTTGATTGATTGAGGACGTAATCTAATAATAGCACATGAATGTTACGTCATGCGTTGCAAGTCGGTCGCACAAGTTGCATGATAAAACAGGTCGTCTCAGATCGTTCTGTCGTTAATTCTATATATTATTATTAAATACACCCAAGCATTAACAGCTATCTCTTTCTTTTATTTCTGCTTCTTCCTCTTCCACTCATTCTGTCTTTCTGTCTGATTGTATCTGTCTGTGTGTGTGTGTGTGTCTCTCTCTCTGTCTCTACTCTCTGAGTCTCTTATCATCCTTTTTGTCTATCACCTCTCAATTTCGAAGTTATGTCTCTATCTTTTTTTGTATACAACTCAGGTTTCGCTATTTTTTTTTTTTTTCATCTTTATCCGGTTCATCCTCGTCCTCTCTCTCTCTCTCTCTCTCTCTCTCTCTCTCTCTCTCTCTCTCTCTCTCTCTCTCTCTCTCTCTCTCTCTCTGACTCCCTCTGAGTCCCTCTCTATTTTTTTTCTCTGCCATCTCGAGTTCAGTGCAAATTCTTTATGTTAGGTCTCTATCTATGGCAGCATATTACTGACTCTTTCTCACTAACCGTGTTTCGCTATTTCTTTCTCTCTTTCTGGTTCTTCCATGTTCTTATTTTGTCTCTCACTGTCCCTCTCCTCTCAAATGCAATAAATTTTTATCTTCATTTAATGCCCAAGTCTTCTTAACTGCCTGTTGCTATCTTATTCTTTTCTTTTTAATCTTGCATTCATTCTGTTTTTATCACTCTATCTCTTTCACTTTCTCCTTCTGTTGCCTTCTATTTCTTCATAATTCTTTATCTCGCTAATCTAAGTTTGGGTATATTTTTATGCCTCTCTTTATGTAACTCACTCTTTCTCTCTACATGTGTGTCGATATTTCTTTGATCTCTTTCCGGTTCTTGCTCTTCCACACTCTCCTCTCTCCTCTCCTCTCTCTCTCTCTCTCTCTCTCTCTCTCTCTCTCTCTCTCTCTCTCTCTCTCTCTCTCTCTCTCTTGGCTCTCATCTATCACTTTAAATACATACTTTGTCTTTATATTATATCTGTCTCTTCCTGACTAATACTATATACCTTACTCTTTCTCTCTACTAGTGTGTTGCTGTTTTCTTTCTTCTCTTTCTGGTTCTTCCTCTTCCACCATCTCTCTCTCTCTCTCTCTCTCTCTCTCTCTCTCTCTCTCTCTCTCTCTCGCTCTCTCTCTTTTCCTCGTCTCTCTTTTCTAAAATTCGACATACTATTTTACATCTTTATACCTATGACTACGTCAATAAATGTATTTATTTCTTTCTTCTCTTTCTTGTTAGTCCTCTTCCACTTTTTATCCCTCTACGTCTCTGTCTCATTTTCTTTAACTTGCACTCTCTATTCTCAGTCTCCCTCACTCAATTTCGGATATTTTATATCGCAATGTCTCTGTCTTTATTAATTTATTACTCACCCTTTCTCTCTAACTGTATGTGGCTATTTCTTTCTTTTCTTCTCATTTCTTCTCATCCACGCTCTCTGCGTCACTTTCTTTTTCTCTCTCTCCCTCTCCCTCTCTCTCTCTCTCTCTCTCTCTCTCTCTCTCTCTCTCTCTCTCTCTCTCTTTCTCTCTGTCTCTCTCTCCGTCGCTTTCGTCTTTGTCTATCTCCTCTATATTACTATGTAAATTTTTTACCTTGATTTCTTTTTCAATGTCAGTGTGTCTTTGTAACTGTCCTCCGCTATTTCTTTCTTCTCTCTCCGGTTCTTCCCCTTCCCCTCCCCCCATACACACACACACACACATTTTCTCTCTCTCACTCTCTCTCTCTCTCTCTATCTCTATCTCTATATCTCCCTCTCTCTCTCTCTCGTTTTTTAGTATTTTATGTGTTGACCGGTGTGTGTTTCACACTCTATGATGGGTTCTCTATTCTTTTTCTTTTCAATCTGTAGGTACTTCCTTAGGATAGCGAGGGGCCCTTGATGGAAGTGTGAATGAATCCAACAAATTACTATTTATTGTTTTCATTGTACATAATTATTTGAACTGACGGATCTTGGTCCATGTCAAAGGACCTAACACTTCTGGATACGATTTTATCACTCAGCAAGCGCATGAACTCTTTTGAATAAGTGTAGAAGCTTAAAATTAACAATGTGGCCTCATGTTTACAGGGACATAACTGTTGATAATCAAACTTCCGACGACTCTGGTAAAAAAAAACTACTCAAAGAAAAACCTTAGAAAATGCGTCTTTTTTGTATGCTTATGTCGTAAATTGAATGAAATCTTGCGATGAAGTTGTTGAATGCACAGAGATCTTTAAACTAAAGTAGTAAAAGAGTATGAAACAAATGCAATGTAACGCTCTGAGTCACTTTATTATACAAAGACAATAGCCTGTCTTGGCTTAGTTACTCTTATTATGTATGCCATGTGCAGCCTTTAGAACGAACAAGAAATGAGGCACTTCTGCCAAAGGTGAATCAGGTTTCAATATAATGTACAGAAAGAAAAATCTGTCCTCCTGGGTCTACATAGTTTGAGTAAAGAAACATTTACCCTAACATTATATGTATATCATTGTTAGGTATTTAAAAAAAAATCTTTATTCCAACTTTCCCAGAAGGAATAATGATAATAATAATAATAATAATAATAATAATAATAATAATAATAATAATAATAATAATAATAATAATAACAAAAAGATTATCACCCGAAAATACGTGTACTATCATACAAATACACGTAGCCCTACACAAAACATGACTTTCACACCTTTAGAGCAGCGCATAGATGAGCCATGTGAAGTACTTGGCTTAGAGACAGAGGGAAAGAGAAAGGCCCGGGCAGACCTCTCTGCTCTCTCTTTCACTACAGCGGCGAGAGAGGGGGGTTCCAGATTCCTAGTGGCGGAGAGTGCCTCTTGTTTCGTTAGTCTTGCTTCAGATATCATAGTGTCAGGCATTCTGTTATAAGCAAGTAGTGGGATTCCGTTCGGTTGAGCTGGTCACTTTTGTACTGCGCTGACCACTTACAAGTGGATAGGGACAAACGTTGATGTAGTCATGGAATGTGTGATTCTACTTTGGATAAATCACGAAACAGCGTTTGAAAAATTTAGTGACATAGCCAGACAGTGACGCTTTAAATTTTTGCGTGTGTATGTGTGAAGTATCAGCTTTTCAAGTTCACGTCCAATGTAGATTCTGTGTTGGAATCATATCTTACCTGCTCAAGCTTCGACCCGACCTGCTGATTGCTTGAAATGATTCCAAATTTTTAACAGGTAACGGTAATCGCTGGTGTAAACTTATATGGAAGCGCATGCTGCACACGTTTTTTATGATTATAGAATTTTTGTTTTAAGATACCGCTACAAGCAATACTGGATTATTAAAAAAAGAAAGAGAATAAAAAATGTATATTTGATTACGCGTGCAAAACCAGCTTTTGCATGACTTTAAACTACTTGGAAAAAGTGCATTTTTGCAACAAATGTTACAAAAAGGCTCAAGATGTTGGTAATGTAGAATTAATTAGTAAGTAAACTACCATGTTTTGCACTAAAACAACTTATGTTTTCATCATTTTTTTTTTATTTTTCCCATTTCGACTTTAATGCGTTTTCCCTTTTCTGCATTAGGAGTATAAAAAAAAGTGTTTTTCATGCTTATGATTTATCTATCTATTTAGAGATCTATCGTTCTTTCCATCCCTTCATCTAGTAATCTGATGTATTCATCTTTGAGTGGAATAATTCACATCAATCCTCTGTAGTTCTCTTTCCCTTCTTCCTTCCACTGGTTTTTTTTTTTTTTTCGCAACACATTCCTGGACCATACCTTCAACAGCTGTCACTGACAAGTAGAACTCACCATGAAATTATCAACTAAATAGTATGACAGGCTTTCAATCATTGTCAGGGTTAATATAACCTTGTGTGCTAACAATATTATGCAGTGCTTGCGACCTTTTATTTCTTCCCAAAGGACGTCGGATGCCCATATTACGAATTCTTTGCTTAAAATGTGAAAGGATTTTCTGCATTGGGTTTAAGTCGAATAGTTGTCAGTTAAAGTATGATGTGTTTAGGATCTCAACTTGTCAGCTCTACGCTGCTTGGCAAATCATTTTTTTTCCAGGTGGTCTTTGAAGATTTGGATCGTTTTAAGATTGAATGGCGTTATCAATCAACCCATCAACCAATCAACCAATCAATTGTCAATCACCTATTGTTAGTCAATCAGCCAGATTATCAAAGCTACCGATAAACATAGTTAACATAAGCTATTAGCTTACTAAAAGCTTTTATTCTTTAAACCATATTGAGAAGAGTTGTGATGGATGTCAAAATGCCAATATTAAAGTAGCTTATTATCAAGAAATTTATATATTATCTGGAGGGTAAAATTATCTCAGCATTCATACTTTTCATTGTTTTGCTCCAAGGCATTCCTATAAAATATAAAATGCAAAATTACCGAAAAACGTTAAGAAGCTTTGCAGCAGTAATTGTTATAATAATTTATATTTCATCATTCAATCATTTTAAGAGATATAAGGCTGAATGAAGCTGAGAGGAATTATAGGATGGTCCCTTCATATACCAGCTCTAAGTAGCGAGAGCTCATTTGTAACATTTAAATATCGGAGGAGATAAAAATCGAGCGCAGGTCAATGCGCTTAACTTTATATCAGGTCGGAAACCAGTTCTTTCTCATCTAGCTAAGATGTTCCTAAAATCCCTCATAGATTACAGCAAATTAATATAAACAATGTAACAAAAAATTTCGCCTCCGGAAAAAGTTAATGTGGATCTCACTTATTCACGCTTTTTCATGAACCTGTTTCATCTTCACTAAATACTTAAACTCGTAACTATTTCATATTTTCATAGTCGCTTTTTCTGCGAGTGCGATGCAGTCTGGCATGAAGTGTTGGGATCAGGATAATTTTGTCCTTTATTTTGATATGGTTGGCAGAAGCAAGAGTAAAAAAAAAATCTCTATCCCCCATAAAAAAAAAAAAATTAAAAAATTAAGAAACAACAGAAACCAGGCAAAACTCCCTCTAATATTATGAAATATGAAGAATAGGAATCACTAAAAAGAGCTAATATGCCAGATTTTTTTTTCATACTGATTTCTTTAATGTCAAGATGGACCTGTTACTGCAGAGTGTGTATTGGATCATTAAGAGATGAAGTTTTTAGAAACGTTACATGTCACAAGCTTTGACCAACTATCCTACAACCAAGAGTCATCAGCAGTGGGATTTTTTTTTTTACAATTATCTTTTTTTTTTTTCCCATTTGCAATATTTTTTCTCCATCTTGAATTTACGTACCTCAAGCCGTTGATTGGAATTCTCCATCAAACCTAAAATGCTGGTTTTGACGACTGGATAAGTTTTTTGAAGACTCTGAGTTGAAGGAAAATGCTCTGTATTTGTATCAATTTAAGAACTTGAGAAAAAATAAACTGGAAATAAAAAAGTTCAACATTCGAGGTAACATACGTCCTAGTTTCATGTTTGCAATTTTTTCCCTTTTTGTTGTTAAAAAAAAAAAAAAAAAGAATGACTCTGACCATCTATAGTAAAATCTTTGCTTACATTTTTTGCAGTGGAATATATTTAGAAAAATTATCAGAGAGATACGCGTTTAAAAATTTTCAGAAAGAAGCAGAACCGCATTTTTAAACAAGATTTCAGAAGCGTATAACAAATAAATCTGTTAAAGTGTATTGATTCTACTTATTACCTTGATTTTTCCATTTGAAATTTGCTCTCAACTATAGAAGGTATAATAAAAATAGAGTTATTAGAGAAGTGAGGAAACAAACTTAATCTTTCAAGACAATTTTTATGTGATCTATATTGCCAAAATGGATTTACAGCCAAATTTAACTTACCCAATCGGTTTGAATTTAAATGCATTGATAAAGAAAAGGCTATCTTCCTTTAAAGTATTTTTGTGGATGTTGGCGGGGAAGAGTTCGTATTTTGATTCCCCCACCGTTATTGAAGACAGTTATTTTCTGCTAGGCATGACAGTTTTGTTTAGCTCAATTAAAAGCTTCGAGAGGGCAAAAGAAACATAGCGCTCTACGGACAAATCGCGCGAATTGTGCGAAAGGGTTACCAACAGCTCATTACAACAAAACATTCAATGAAAAGGTGCCCATTCTATTACGGGAAAGCCAAGACTTTTTAAATTGAGGAATCTGCGATTTTCCCGCTATATTTTGTGTGGCAAAAACTTTTATTAGTCTGTGGTGATATTGAGGATTAAAGAGATGACGGCGCATGGAATCTTTCATCAGAATATCATTGTGATGTCTGGCTAGATGAGGAGCAGAACAGACATGGCGTCCCACGGCGCTCATGCCCTGATTGTGCGGGTACTGTTCACAGCTGGCTTGCTGATCTGTCCAGTCTCAGGTAAGATGGAAATAAATAAAAAAAAACCAAAAGATTATTTTACAAACACAAACAAAAGTAATTAAAAAAGTAAATGTCATTTTTTTTTAATCAAATGTTTGCTACATAGCCTGCTTGTAATAAATGTAATTTTATTCGTATTTACACCTTAGTTGTTGTTTTTTTTTAGAAAGATTTATGAAATATTTTGATTGACACAAAGTAGGAAACCTACAATTTTTTGTTATACCATAGAATACATGTAAATTACACCAGGCCAGAAACGATACTAGTTTCGAGCGTCGTTAAAACTAGTTTAAGCCAACCCAAAGAAGGCCAAAAAAATTATTAAAAATAGGAAGATATGTGTATAATGTGTGAGATGTACAGTAAAACTCGGTAATAACGAGAACTCTTGTTCTGAATCAATTTAGCGCAATCATTTTGGCACCAGATAAGTATGTCGATAGAGCGCTGGACTGAAACGAGAAGGCCATGAATTCGACATCTGGCTTGCTTCTTCGGAAAACTTAGGGGCGAGAAACTTACTGGAACTAAAACTACGCAATGCAGCTGTGAAATTATTTAGAAATTTATCATATTTGAATGGATAAACATCCATGCTTTTTAAAATGTCTTGCTACCTTAAAAAAGAAAAGATCACATTACACACGCGCGCAGCCAAAAAAAAATTGTTCAGCGGATCCTTGAAGAGTCTAAGGTGTATCAGTTCTCTTTCTGCATGATCAAAGATTTTTACTTTTTAGCCTGATGGCTATTAATTTTCTTTAGCAATTAAACAAACTGAAATGGCTTCTGAACTTGATTGTTCGATTTACAAAAGCTTTTTCAAGCTCTAAAAACCAATGAAATATTTCTTTCTGTGTGGAGATTTATTCATGGGAACATGAAAATAAGAAAACGCATAAGAGTGTGGTCGCATCGATTTATTCCAAACGTCATGGATATCTGAGAAAACCTATTTATGAAACTCTAAGCAGTAAGAATTCGATAAACATCGCATCCCTCAACTTTTTGTTCAATCTTTGTTTATTACCATTGGTGACAACAAATATTTTTTTACAGTGGCGATGTAAATTGGTTTTATATGGCTTTAGAGATTAAATTTACATAGTAAACGCTGTTAGAAATTTTATTTAGTTTAACGTTTGTCTGTTTTCAAAACTTTTAGGACTGTTTTCTCACGTTGACTATTATGAATAAGCAGAGGTTGTTAAGATACACCTGTTTTCGTTTTGCTTCTGCAGGGGATTGCTTTTATGACGGGAGATCATACGGCGTGAGTATTTTTGTTTAGATGACATATCACTCCAGCATCTTAGTTTGTATGTCACTTAACCCTCCCAACCTCTCCCCCCCCCCAGCCTCTCTTTCTCTTTACCTCTCTCTCTCTCTCTCTCTCTCTCTCTCTCTCTCTCTCTCTCTCTCTCTCTCCCATCTCTCTCTCTCTCTCTACTTGTAATTACCCCTTTCTTTCCTTTGAGGAATAATCAAATGAAGAGAAGAAAAAAAAATCAGAGAGATGAAAGAAGATTAAAGCAATAAAGAAAAAAAATGAAAGTGGAAGGTTAAAAAGAGAACTTAAAAAAGGAAAGGAATGTAAAAGATAAATAGATAGACGCAGAGAGAGAGAGAGAGAGAGAGAGAGAGAGAGAGAGAGAGAGAGAGACAGACAGAGAGAAAGAGAAAGAGAGAGAAGGATAGAGAGAGAAAGATAAATAGATAGACAGACAGACAGACAGACAGACAGACAGACAGAGAGAAATTGATAATAATATAAATAAAAACTGGAGGATCAGAATGAAAAGTGTTTTAAAATAGTATGTGTATGTAGGAAGGTTGCGATATTTTGTTTCTGGGGTGCTTAAACTGGTAGAGAGAGATACGTAAATAGAATGGATAGATAGAGAGATAGATAGATAGATAGACACACACAGAGAGAGAGAGAGAGAGAGAGAGAGAGAGAGAGAGAGAGAGAGAGAGACAGAGAGGAAGAGAGACAGACAGACAGACAGACAACGACAGACGTGATACTATAAACAGAAATATGGACATTAAGCAAGGAAGATAGATGCATAGATGCACAAATTTGTTTTAAAATTAGAGATTGATATTTAACAGACTATAATTTATACATACATATATATATATATATATATATATATATATATATATCGTATAAATACAGGGATAGATAAGACGTTAAGTTGACATGCATAAAAATCAACTCCGTGTAGTTATATTATAAAGTTAACCTTCAACTGCAGAGCTAAAGCGCTGCTGAGAGAGAGAGAGAGAGAGAGAGAGAGAGAGAGAGAGAGAGAGAGAGAGAGAGAGAGAGAGAGAGAGAGAGAGAGAGAGAGAGAGAGAGAGAGAGAGAGAAAGAGAGAGAGCACAGGGCGGTTTCATCTGTTCTTTAAAAAAAATTTTTTTTTAATCCACCAAATTCTATGCATTGCTTGCTTGAGTCAATTTATACCACACGGGGATGGGAAGAAATGAAACTTACCACTGCCCGTTTTTTCATGTGTGATATTTTTTTTCATACTGTGAGACATGTGCCTTTAGAAGTCAGAAACCAAAAATGTGAAACATAGCTCAAGAGTTAAAAAAAAAAATAATTAAAAAAAACCCCGACAAGTGATGATACATCACATTAGTTGCCCTACTTAAAAAAAGTGAAATAATAATAATGATAATAATAATAATAATAATAATAATAATAATAATAATAATAATAATAATAATAATAATAATAATAATAATAATAATAATAATAATAATAATAATAATAATAATAATAATAATAATAATAATAATAATAATAATAATAATAATAATAATAATAATAATAATAATAATAACAATAATGAATAATGATAATAATAATAATAATAATAATAATAATAATAAGAAGAAGAAGAAGAAGAAGAAGAAGAAGAAGAAGAAGAAGAAGAAGAAGAAGAAGAAGAAGAAGAAGAAGAAGAAGAAGTCTTGAATTTCTTTACCTTAAAAAATTTTGAAAGTTTTCTCTAAACTTTCGTTTTACCCAGTAGTTGGATTAGGGAAAGCATACTTTTCCTCTGAGAAATGAGTATGCACTTGAACATAATATGTTGAGGATTCGAGAGGAAAGAGAAACATATATACATATATATCATGCATGGACGAGAGGCGTAAGAAAGCTAGTCGAGCGCAGAAAGAGAGAGATAGCTATTGGAATAGGTATAATTATGTTATAGATAGGTGGATGCCAGTTCATTTGAGAGTACGAAAGAGAGAGAATGATGGAGACAGAAAAATAGTCTATTGCGTAATGTACAACAAAAAGTGTAGAAAGTAGAAATGGCTCGTTAGAAAGATGGATAGATATATAAAGAAAGATAGAGACAGAAAGAAAGCGGAGAGGGGGGGGGGGGGAAGGGAGGGGAGAAAGAAAGGGAAAAAGAGAGGAAAAAGAAATAGAGAGAGTCAGACACAAAACCGGAGACAGGTACGACCTTAAAAATTTAGCAGCTAAAAATAGCTTGAGGCGTTGAGAACTTGATACATAATATGATGCTTTTGTAAGAAACGATCTGGAGGAAATAAAAAAAAGAAAAATCTGCTTGAATTAAAGAAAAAAAAAGGGGAAAAAATCTAACCTTGAGAAAACGGACGGCAAAAAAATAATAAAAAAAAAACAACTCAAAAGTCATAAAACCGAAAAGAATTTCCATCGCTTCTTTCTGCTTCAATCGTTTGCAACTTGGAAAGTATTATAGAAGTAACTGTTTAATTCTTTTTGTTTTTTGAGGGGGACCTAGTTACTACATTTTTGTAAAATGATTTTAAGTTTTGTTAATGACTGCACTTTTCTTTTCTTTTGCGGGTGAATTTATTGTGTTTTATTGTTGAACTGCAAACCACCAAATCCGACATTTTTTCTGTCTTGTTCGACAAACCGTGTTGCAACAGGTCGATGCCAAAGAATGCACACAAAAATGCCATAAATGATCTAAAAATAACTGTTGTTAATGAGTTCTCTAGCAATGAAGGTAGCTGAGAAATGAACCCTTGTCGCTCAGCAACTGGCACTAGCGTCTATTTCACAATTCTGTTTTCTGCACATTTTTACTGTTCTGCGTTGCGTAGGTAAAGCAGAACAATGTTATAAACTAGAAGTCAGCATATTGTTAATGAAAAGGAAACGGATGAACCGGGTGAATAAGCTAAATATTACTGCTGATAATATTAATATATTAGTATGATGTTAAAAATAAATACACATTCGAAAAACAACAACAACAAAACAAAAACCAAAGACATTAACATACGAATAATAATAATAATAATAATAATAATAATAATAATAATAATAATAATAATAATAATAATAATAATAATAAAAATAATAATTATGATGATGATGATAATGATAATAATAATAATAATAATAATAATAATAATAATAATAATAATAATAATAATAATAATAATAATAATAATAATAATAATAATAATAATAATAATAATAATAATAATAACAATAATGATAATAATAATAATAATAATAATAATAATAATAATAATGACAATAATGATAATAATAATAATAACAATAATAACAATAATAATAATAATAATAATAATAATAATAATAATAATAATAATAATAATAATAATAATAATAATAATAATAATAATAATAATAATAATAATAATAATAATAATAATAATAATAATAATAATAATAATAATAATAATAATAATAATAATAATAGGCAAGAAAACGTTACTCTGTAGGACATCCCTTTGTGCTTTTATTGAAACATTACAATTATTATAACAACTACTGTTACTACAACAACGAAAAGAACAACAACAACAACAGCTACAACAACAACAAAAACAACAATAACAACAGCTACTTCTACTACTACTACTACTACTACTACTACTACTACTACTACTACTACTACTACTACTACTACTACTACTACTACTACTGCTACTACTACAACTACTACTACTGCTACAACAACTACTACTACTACTACTACTACTACTACTACTACTACTACTACTACTACTACTACTACTACTACTACTACTACTACTACTACTATCACAACAACCAACATCACCATATATTACAACTGCTACCCCTTCTATGTTATGCGTGCAGTATGACGACAGAGAGAAATGTGAGGATACTAATACGTGATAAAAGTAATAAAAAGAAAAAAAAAAGAAAATCATTTAAAATACTTATAGGGAAAGAAAAGCTGGCGCACCTAGAAGATAATAATTATGTTTCAGCATTGCAAATGCGAATTCGGTGGTGAGCTCCTTAGATAAGCTTATTGGTTGAAAATTCCTTAATTTATTAAAGCCTTTTCCTTACGTTAATTCTCATTAGATTTAGTTTCTAACCGCTTCTTTTCGTTTTGTTATATTTCTATCGGTAACTGCAAGTATTCACGATCTCATATTTTTATTGAATAGGCACGCGGCAATAGTACACGGTGACCCTTCTGTCTTTGTTTCTCAAACAATAACAATAATTAATCATGAGGAATTTGGTAAGTATGTAACAGATGGTACGCCGAGCTATGATCCGATGTTCTCTGTGATAAATACGTTATCTACTCAACACCATCATGAGCCTTCATGTAATGATGCCATTAAACACAAAACATCTGATTGTTCAATGAATGGTGAGGTTGAATAGGTTTAATAATGATAAAAAAACTCCATGTTCATAGATTTATTACAGCTTTTGGTCGTACCATTTAACTGAAAGAAAAAATGTCTGTAATAGAAAATTTGAGTCGTACCATCCAAACATAAAAGGCAACATTACACCAGCAGCAGCAGCAGCAACAACAACAACAACAACAACAACAGCAACCAAAGCGGTACAATCTTCTTAAATTGGAATTTTGCCCTTCATCGTCAGGCTTTTATCATCAAAGCTTTGATAGTAAGGAATTTCGGAAGTTTTTTCTCGAGAAATGTCAACTCATCCACACTCTCGCGATCTCTTCTGCCTCTCAGCCTGTTGAACTCTTTTATCAAGATGAAGTTAATGTATGGCCAAAATTGTGAATAAAGGAAAAAATATTTGATACAACAGAATAAAACTTTGTTCCTTTGACAAAAAATGACTTTTGCCAATGATTCTGAAAATTATTTAGGACGGACAAGTATATAAGATACTTAAAATAGCATCGCATAAAAATGTTGTTGTTCCAAGCAACTCTTTGATTTGAACTTCTAATTTACAAATTATGGACATATTTTGGAATGGATTTTGTTATTACCTTGTCAGAAAAAAAATTGCCCACAACATGAAAATAAGTTATATGTCTTGTTCTGATAAATAAATAAAAAATATGCAAGCGCCGCCTAAACAAAAAATGAGATACAGCATTTTAGCAACTAGGCCTCAAAATTTTCTTGAACATGAACTCTTTATAATAATTATAACACTACCTGTAAATGTGTTTTAAATAGATTATTGGCTTTGAAAAGATAGTTACCTATGACATAAGGTGTTGAATCAGCCCACCCAGGTAATGGCTTCATGCCACGTTGGTGCTTTAAGAACTATCAAGATCAGCATGAATCTTTGAGCGTATTGAGTTCATGAGTCAACTCTACAAAATATGGCGATTGGAAGAAGACTTTTTTATTACTTGAGCTGGTTGCAAAACATGCCGGCTGATTCAAATTTAAAGGAATTTAGCTTTTTTTTTTTTTTTAACGAAAGAAAAAAAGCAAAATGAAAAGATGTAAATTTAAGGAAGAAAAAGTTTGTAGGATAAAATTTAAGGGTTGTTTAAAATAGAAATTACGTAAAAAGAACAAACAAACAAACACTAAGAAAAAGCAGGAAATCACAAAGGTTTTTGAGATGCCTCTTTTATCTTTCCGTGAACCGTGAACATTATACAACTAGTGCTTAACGCACTCCAATCTGGCTCAAGATCAAGTTTAGAGAAATTAAACCTCCTTTTAAGAAAGGGAAAGCTGAAGAAAAGGTGAAAGCAGAATGAGGGCGGGAAAGGGAAAAGGGAAATAAAAATGTTGGTTTGAGGATGGGGGTTGGAAGGGCATGAGAAACACGTTACACAGGAGATCTTATTACATCTTATTACAGTTGAAACCAAGCAAAATAACATGTAGGTTAAGTTTCTGTTTAGATTTAAATAATAGCAGACAAAGTTTGGTTGAAAATATGTCTCATTTAAACAGGAAAAAGTTGAAGGAAGTTGAAAATGTTCAAGTGCAAATATTGCTCGAAACATATTACGGTGATTTCTCTTATATTGATCCTTCTGCATATCTTCCGCCTTTTTCTTCTCCTCTATATTTATCGCTTCTCATCATTCTTTTTTCTGTCAATCCATCTCTAAATTTTTATCTATTCATTCATCTCTTTGCATGTGTGTCCGAAATATTTTTCACTTTTTTACTTCCTGCTTTGTTTTGACTATGGACAATCTATGAAACAATTTTTATGTCAAAAATATATTCCGCTATTTTATATTGTGAGTTTAAAAGTTCCCTCTTCACTCTGTCATCTCTTACACCATATAAGTCTTTTATGTAAAACATTGCACGAAAAACAAAAACGATACTAAAATCATGCAAGACAGCAATAATCTTTCTCAGCTCATCGTGTTCTCATTTTATTTGTAGCGCTGAAAATTTTTTATTGTTGCCATGCGGTTAGTGGACTTAAAACAGAATGTGAATAATAGTGGGAAAAGTATGAGAGAGATAATAAGAGAGAAAGCTGAAATTCGATTGCTAAAGATAAAAAAGGAAGAAATAGAGAACAGAGAAGAGAGAGCATGAAAGAGAGAGAAAAAATGAGTACGGAGATAATCGGAGAGAAAGAGAGAAAGACAAAGAGAAAAAACAAGTAAGGAAAGAAAGGTAAAGAAACATAGAAAGAGATAGAGAAAAAAAAGAGAAAGAGAGAGAGAGAGAGAGAGAGAGAGAGAGAGAGAGAGAGAGAGAGAGAGAGAGAGAGAGAGAGAGAGAGAGAGAGAGAGAGAGAGAGAGAGAGAGAGAGAGAGAGAGAGATCATCTTTACAAGAGGACATGGAAAACTGCACCTGATTGTAAATGCTTTCTGTCAATTTATACTTACGACCTAACCTTTTATAAAGCTTTGGTTCAACCAGGAAACCTTTATTATCTTTTAGGTCCTATCACTTTAGAGTCTCTTCCTTCTCTCTCTTCCTCTTCTCTTCTTTCTCCCCTTCTCTCTCTCTCTCTCTCTCTCTCTTTCTCTTTTTTTCTCTATCTCTTTCTATCTTTCTTTACCTTTCTTTCCTTACTTATTTTCTCTTTTTGTCTTTCTTGTTTTCTCTCCTTCCTCTCTCTCGCTCTCTCTCTCGCGCTCTCTCTCTTTCTCGCTCTCTCTCTCTCTCTCTCTCTCTCTCTCTCTCTCTCTCTCTCTCTCTCTCTCTCTCTCTCGTTTTACACTATTGTAAACATTTGACCCCAGTACCAACAGAATAATGAGATATTCTCTGTTCCTGTGATAAAATACCGTGCTAAATGAGAACCACAGAACTTTATGAGGCTGTTGAATTCTACAATATTACAACAATATTGGCTATCATAGACGATTACGGCTCTCTCCAAGTTGTAAAAAGACCCCCGCGATGTTTTGGTTAAGTGAAGAATAGGCGTTCGGTTAATTAATTTGTGACGTTTCTTCCTTGATCTGTGAGAGGTAAAGCAGTATCGTATTAAATAATATAGCTGTCTTTGATTGGTGTAAATCTTGATATCGATACATGACCTGAAAAAATGCCTACTATCTGGCTAAGATAAATAAAGATTATGTAAGATACAGTGTATTTGGGGGACGAGATTAGTATGATCGTGAGGATGCAGATCAGCGCGAGATAGAGAGATAAATAGATACATGATATGAGAGAATGATCTAGAAACAGGTAGATAGACAGATAGATAGATACACAGATAGTATTAGAGATAAAGAGATAGAGATAAATAGCTATATAGATAGAGAGAAGGTGAGAAAGAACTAGAGAGAGAGAAGAGGGAGAGAGAGAGAGAGAGCTAGAGAGATAGAGAAGGAGGGAGAGAGAGACAGAAAGAGAGAGAGAGTGTGTGTGTGTGTGTGTTGCAGGGCAATAAACTGAATATTACATGTAAAATACGCTCGTGATTTAAAAAATTGATTTATGCCATATATATTTTCTAGTCCTTTTAACAGTAAAACCCTTCTTATTTCACATTTATTTTTCCTTTTCCCTACCTTCTCCTTCATACTTTTTTCTTTATATACCATCCTATCTCTGTTATATATTATCAAAAACTTTCATCCATTCGTTTTCTGTCCTCTGATCGTCTTTTTCCCTTTCTCTCTTTTCTCTATTTCTTCTCTCCCTCCCCAACTCTCTGTCTCTGTCTCTATCTCTCTCTCTCTCTCTCTGTCTCTCTGTCTCTCTCTCTCTTTCTCTCTCTCTCTCTCTCTCTCTCTCTCTCTCTCTCTCTCGGTCTCTCTGTATGATTTATTGTCTTCTGACACATATAACAAATGGGGACTGGATAATAGCGCTCTAAATCTCACTCCGCAGAGAAACAAAAATTCATTTATCAAAGTTATTACTTAATTTTAAACCCATTTTTCTCCTCATAGTTTTAAAAGTACCTCTATGTTTGCCCTTCCACCACCTCCCTTCTCTCCAAGTAATTGCTTTGTCTCTCATTAACTTTGATCCTCGCCCCACCCAAGTATACCCATACACCACAGTCCATCCCAGAAAGCGCCGCTGTTGGCACGGCTAGATGCACGGTTATTAAGGAACCATTCGTTGCGGGTTCCAAACCCATCATTTTGTAGATCTTTTCTCAGACTTCACCCGACTTATTTATTAGTGTTCAAAACTACCGAAGATAGCCATAAAAAAGTTAAAAGTAAGTGAACGAAAAAATGAAAACTGCATGTAGCGGCACTTCGTTTCGTTTTTTTTTTTTTTTTTTTTCTCTTTCTCTTCGTCTTCTTATATAGAATCCAGTCACTAACATCAACGCTTGAAAATTCTAGGTGTTTCGTGGACTCAATCCAATCGATTTTCAATAGATTATAATCTCTTCTTTATCTCAATGAAGCAGGGCGCCTCATGTACTCAACCCTACTATGTCTCATGAAAATTCGAAACCAAACATAAAATTTAAAAAATAAATAAATAAGAAACTTCTTTTCCACTGTGTGGATTTCATAATTATGAACGTTTTGGATATTCATCCTACTTTCTAAACAATTATCCCAAGTTTTCATAACAATGCCAAATGCGAAATAGCTTCAAACCCGCTCCCATAGTCAGCAAACAAAGAAACAATGAGCGCCACGTATCCATAGTGCCCATCGTCGGTGTGAGGTCTGCCTTTGTGCCCTAGGACCACGACGGCGTCGCGAAGCTGTAATCAGGGGCGGAGTGGGGTTCGCCCAAATAGGGGGCCATGATTAGAGCTACGCTTCACAGGTCAGGAGGGTTTAGGGCAACTATGTGGGTATAGCGAGTCAGAAAAAAAAGCTTTTCAAAAAGGTGTCTTATTCAGGGGAAAATAATAAGAATAATGAACGAAAAGTAAGATTATGTATGTAGTTATATTTGTATTCCAGCTAAAGTCGACAAGAATCCAATACGTTTTTAAAGATTTAATTGTTCCTCATCGGAGATACAAGATAAGCTTCCACGATTTCAATCGCCTGATAACTTGACCGATGGGATCTCAGTATATTCTTTGTTGTAAAGGATGACAATAGAAACTAGACGAAAAACCTAATAAGGCGATATTGTTTTGTTATAAAAGGTTTTCAGGTAATATTATCACGCTCACAATTACAGGCATAGATAGATCCTCCGGGCGTGAATTATTCAAGTAGTGCGGAAGAATCAAGTGCTAGGTTGTTATGCGGTTTTGAAATAGATGATTTGTAACGAGTTGGTGGGAAAGCTAATTCGTTCCCCGTGAAGTAAATCTAGCCAAAAAATTTGCATACGATTTACAAAAGGGAGATATACTTAACTGAACTTGGGAAGGAAAAAAAATAAGCCAGATCTTATTTTTTTCAAGTTTTTAAATTCTGGGATTGAACAAGGACGTTTTATTTTATGAACAAAAGTTTACTGATAATGGAAAAAAAATAAGTATAGCTATCGTGTAATCCTTACAACAGTAAAAGAATTTCACGTCTTTTCTCATTTTCCTGATTAAATCTTTTTATACATATCGTGCAATAATATTCTGTGCTTCCTGCCATCTTACTTCAGCCACTAGTTTTACAAAGTGTACTATTATTATTTCAATCTTATACACGGATCGAAATCGACCAGTACTTGTCACCACAAGATTTTTTTACCCTGATTTCGTCGCTTTTCAAATCCATTCTGTCTAGACCTGGTATTTTGTACCTCTCCCGAAGAAGAGTCCGTGGTTTCCCCTGTTTATTTAAGGCCGAGTTGTCTGTGTCCGCTGTGCCACCCAAACAGGACTAAATGTAGACTTCATAGCAGCTGTGTGTTCAGTGACTAACGCATTCTGACAAGATCGTTAAGCTGTCTTTGTTGCTGGTTGGATGAGTGCTAGAGAGGGTGGTAGGCGCAGTTGGGGAAAATATACTGCAACGACGAGACAGTGTTTTATGTATAAAGGAATGAGTATTGAGGTAGAGAGAAAAAGAAGAAACAGTTTAAACTCAATATGTGCTTGTGGGTTGATTTGAAAACAGTGAGTAAAAGTTAGTATAAATTTAGATACATAGCAAGTGGATAGCTAAAGATAGGAAAGGATACAGACTGGCAGAAAGGATAGAGGAGAGAGAGAGAGAGAGAGAGAGAGAGAGAGAGAGAGAGAGAGAGACAGACAGACAGACAGACAGACAGACAGACAGACAGAGAGAGACAGAGACAGAGACAGAGAGAGACAGAGACAGAGAAAGAGAGTCAGAGACAGAGACAGAGAGAGAGAGAGAGAGAGAGAGAGATGAAAGGAAAGGAGTTGTGAGATAAACTGAAAAGATATTCGGAAAGTTTAAAGAGAAAAAAGCTATGGTGCGTACATGGAAAATAATTGAAAAACTTTTAAAGTTGTTTTTGTTGGTTAACGGCCAAGTATAGCTTCACGCCAAATCTTTAGTTAACACAGAATATCTCAAATCCACCTGTTATTGAAATCAATATTCCATAACACTTAATGTGATTTAAAAAATGTATATACAACTCAAAAAAAAAAAAAACATCACCGGGTAAAAGATAACCGTCGGTTAGGCGCTTTGAAATGACGCTTAGTTGTAAGTTATAACAGCTTCTCTCCTGTAAAAAAAGATACAATGACGAAGACCTTGAAACGTAGGAAGGGCATCAACCTTTCTCAAAATTCTTGACATCAGATCAGAATGTTCCCAGTTTACTTTCTATTAATTACGGTCAAGCGACCGTCTGGACAATGTCCAATGCAATCTTGTCCTCCATCTGTAGGAGGCCTTGACCGATAGGACAACTGGTTTGGAATGCAAGACGCTAGTGTGGGTATTTGACGATGTCCATGTGCAGCTATTGTATAGCTTTATTTAAGCTATTTGGATCCAAGGCTAAATTTTTTAGAAGGTAGGATTTTTGTAAAGACGCATGCAATAAAAGTAAAATGTAGTGAGTTCTGCCAAATAATCAAAAACCTTCAGAAGACGTTCGTGGCCCTATTAAGTTGTATATTTTATCTTTACGGAGCTTTTTATGTATCATTTTTATACTTGAACTTGCCCATTTCAGCCCTGAGCACTTATATAAAGCTTGAATGCAGCGTCGGTACTTTACAATCATTCATTCATATAGACGCATGATTTGCCTACAAAAGATTAAAGCAGTGCTTACGATTTCTAACTCATTTAGAAAATTAATTGTCAGAAGTATTGACGATACCAGGATTACAAAGGTTCAACTATTTTTTAGCCTTATGCTTTTTTAATGTGGGCCCTTTTGGGCCTTGTCACAATTAGACCTTTTAATACCATAGGAAAAAAAATTGATTAAAAAACAATGTTTTCTAATTTTAAAAAAATACAGTGCGGCGGCATGGTCTTTGAAAATCGGTGACAAAGAAATATCAAGGCATGTTATGGTGTTTAATGGGTTAAGTTAAAATACTGCAAATTGTTCGGTTCCAGCGTTGTCCAGAGTTAAAGAAATAAGTAAATAAAAATTATATGAAACACCTCCAAAAAATTTTTTTTATACTAGCTTGCTTTCAATATGCCGGCAATTCTTTAAAAAAAAAACCTTCATGGGGAGAGACTGATGGGCTGCTCTTTGCCATTTTGGTATGAAATAGAGGTAAAGATATTTGGATCTGATCATTTCTGTTCTTTTAGATCTACTCTGTACCATTTTAAATACGTTAAAAATGTTTTGTATCAAAAAGCTACTACAGATAAAGTTGTCGTTATTCTTTAAAAAGAAATATATATATATATATATATATATATATATATATATATATATATATTATATGCGTGTGTAAAGATATAAACATTCCCACCCTTACTCAAAAACAAAGCAGTATTTTTGAATAGTTCAAACCTTTTAAAGACTTAATCTAATAAAAACAACTAAATTGTTTATCCTCTTTTTCGCTTAATGGGAGAGGGCTATAATGTTTTCGGTTCACATTTTTTAAAAGTTCCGATGGAAATAACAATAATTAAAATAAAAAAGATTCCTGGTGTGTTTGTTTCTTTTACTTTTTTTTTATACCGATTCGCCCTAGTTTTGTCTTTAATTTAGAAACCAAGCACAATGGTAAATTGTAGGGATTCTCAAAAGCTATAGTCAGTCCAGGTAACCTTGCAGCAGCGGATTGGAACGTTG
>JAWDGP010000619.1:352500-485000 GCA_033675545.1 Elysia crispata | reverse complement strand
TTGCCCTTTCAAAAAATGTTCGATTTACTTAATGGTTAAAAATACATAAATACATAAATGAAGATAGAATGATAGAAGCTGAAAAAAGCATCTTGAAACATGACCTCGTTTTCTTGGTTTCTTTTGAAAAACATATATAAGATCCAACTGCTGTGGGCGAGCTATATCGGGAAAGTTTTTCAGCAACATAATTGTCTATGTTTCTAGTGCCTTTAAAACGAATACGCCTACTTGTTTGCTTAATAAACTAGTTGTTATACGAATTAGAATTAATACTTTCTGGGGTAAAAAACAACAACAAAAAACAAACAAAATAATAATTAAAAAAAAACGTAGATCTTTCCTTATAAATCATAGACTTCTCCACTTATCACAAAAGAATTTAAACTTGTATTTTTGTTTTAATTTTAAAAGATTGTCTTTCCGTGAGTGACAGCATAAACAATGTTAATGATCGGAATGAGCAAATTAAGAAACACAAGAAAAGAACATTAATTTATTTTGTCTTGTTAGGTGCAGTCATAAAAATGATTATAAGCGTACAAGAAATATAAGTGTTATTTTTGACGAAAACATAACGGACAATATTATTAGCTTTACAACTGTAACTTATTCAACATTGGCAGGGCATCAAATAAAAAAGACGTAGGGAATAAGTGCAAAAAAGAAAAACAAACAGATTTCTATTGATAGAAAAGATGCAGTTCACAAAACAACAGTAACAGCAACAAGAACATAAAATCTGAATGATAAGAGGGTTCCTTGGTTTGCAGAAAATAATCCATCTTGCAGGTCAAGGTCATCATGATTGTCAGGTCGTTCCGTCACGCACAATAATAATATGAGAGCGGGTATTCTGACCATTTCGCCAAAAGGACCTTGAAAGGTTATTCTGGCCATGCAGCCTAAACTTACGAAGGAAAATAGGAAGACAGAACACTACTTTAACAGAAGGCATCACATCTCCAAAACTAAATGCGACAGTTGAAACCTCCAGATTTGTTCTTAGCCACACACAATTTATAAGAAAAATGTAATTTCAAATCTCAAAGTGAGACGGGTGTAAAAGCTGATGTGTTTTTGGTTTATCTAATCTAGATAAGAAGGATTTGCATTGGAACTTAGACCGAAAATCTAGATATCTAGATTTGTATCTAAAACGTAGAATGTAGCTTTGAGATTGAATGAGACATCTGATTTAGATCTAGGTCTAGAATCTAGATAGTCTCTATCTAGGTTGAGATTTTATTTAGACTCTAGTCTTTCATGAATCGTCTAGAATGCTAAACTGGGTTTCCTCTATAGGTCTAGACTCTATGCCTACATCCTATGATCCATTATAACATGGTAATTTTACAGACTCCGTATAAATATTGGATGATTTAAAGAATGTAAACCATACATAATTATATGATGTTCACGACCTTAGGCTACTAGTTCTCTGCTCTTACAAATTTTATCTGTTAGTTTAGTGTGGACATGCGCATGCGCAGCGCGGATTCACTGCCTTTCGGTCTGTTATTCAATCAATTTGGCGCTAAGACTTTCTCATAATCAGTATTGGATTGAACATTTAGACCATATAAATGTCTGTTGAAGTGAAATTTTATGGCGTTAACGTTAAAAGGTCTTCGTCATTCTTAACTGATGCAATTTTCAAAGATATTGTGAAAAATTCTGAAAAAAAGAGATAGAAGTCAACAGTTGTTTTTCTGTTTTTGGCTTGATTTCAAACGGATAAATTCTAATCAAAATGATTTACTCATGAAAACCACACGAAACTTATTCTGAGAATACAAGGATAAGTTTTTGTTATTCAGATTGATCTTGCAGATTAGAATAAAGATAAACACAGACGATTTACACAAGAAAGGTGTTAAGGATATGCAGGTAGAAGTTAACAATGAGTGGAAATAAAGAGAGATAAAACTGAGAAATAAACATAAGGACAGACTGAGAGAAAAAAAGAGATATATAGTCATAGTAATAAGCAAAAGGACAGAGAGAAGAAAAAAATGAGGGTAAGAAATTATGTAGACAGCGAGGGGAGAGAGAGAGAGAGAGAGAGAGGGGGGGGGGAGGGAGGGAGGGAGGATGTGTGTATTGTTTGACATAAAGGAGAAAGAAGTATGTGTGTGAGAGAGGAATAGGCTCAGAAATAGTCAGAGAGAGAGAGAGAGAGAGAGAGAGAGAGAGAGAGAGAGATAATAAAGGAAAAAAAATGATCTTTTGGCGCTGAAACCAGGAAAGTTGGCGTTATCCGAGAGAGAAAAAAATAATAAGGTGTTTTGAATGAAATTTACAACAAAAATATCAACCAAGAGCAAAATATTCGTTAGTTGCAATAATATTTGTTAGTTAGGCCTAATTAAAATGTAGTAATTTTTCATAACTTTTACACGCGCTTTTGTAAAACACATTTGACGCGGATGGAAGATAAACTATAAAAAGTCAGGTTTGACATGATCTTAAATCATATTCCTTTTAAACATAGCATGTTAATGCAACAGTTCATGAACTTCCTAAATAGCCTAGAACTTAACCAGTGATGACAACGACTACTGTAATGATGCCTTGTTATCTTGTAACTTTGATTCAGAACAACTCTGTGTGGCAGCCAGACACATGCCTGATATGCTACTGCACTGACCCGGTTCCCTTGTGTGAGAGCATCGCTTGTCAGGACCCTGCATGCAACACCGACAAAGTGAGTAGATCTTAACAAGAAAGTATACCGTGATGATGGTTGATTTTTCTATGCTTTTATCTATTGATACCTTCTTTGGTAGAAGAAATTAGAGATGAATAATATTTTATTCGTTTCAACTTGTTATTCATTTCGATGAATTCATTTCAAAATATACAACGAGATTTAGATATTATACTTCTCTTTGACTGAGCAAAGTATGCGAAAATAAAAAAAGAATTGTGAGCTGGATTCAAAATCTATTTACAGATCTTTTAAAACCATGATCATCTTGAAAGATTCGAGCTGCTACGAATTCCCGCAAGGCAGTACGCTTGTAGGCAAATTTTGCGGGAATTCATAACCGTTCAAAAGGATCTCTAAATAGATTGGAAAGTAAAAATTTAAGTGAGTGTCCAGACTGCGGAGAAGAAAGTTTTCGCCATTCATTTCAGAGCAGACAAGAGACTGCAAGAAGCACATGAAAATCAAATTCTTAGTTGATGAAGTGAAATGATAAAGAGAGAAAAAATATCTTCTGTTGGATTTATATGCAAATGAATAGACAATGAAGTAGAGGAAAGAAGGAAAGGGAGAGAGAGAGAGAGAGAGAGAGAGAGAGAGAGAGAGAGAGAGAGAGAGAGAGAGAGAGATGAAGACAAAAAAGGAAAGAGAAGGAGACGGCATGATGCTTTGAAGACTTAAATTTTTAGATGAGATATAGTTGAGCCATTATAAAGAATATTTCAAATCCTCATTCTTTGGCATCAGGCAGATATTCAATGTGCATTCTCTAGGCAGGAATTTTAATGACTCCGGCTTCATCGTTTCTTTTTTGCATTAATATACAGTGTTATCCTTATCATTATGTGCTTACCTTTATGCTTCAAAACCATACGAAACGCTTCCGCGATTCAACGAATCAGGGCCAAGAACTCCAGTTGTTACCTGAAGCCTGCTGTCCTGTATGCTCATTTCCGGGTGCTTCCTGTGACGTCAGCAGCAGACTTGTTCCGGTAAAAAGAAATTGATATTATACATCTTTCTTTTTTTAAACAAAAATATCATTTTGACTGCCTTAATTTTATCCCACTTAGGTTTATAAACAGAAACAAAACTGAAAATGCGATGCAGTTATATAGGAGAACTTTTTAACTACAATTCGTTATTTTTTTAATGACAAACATGAAGGGAAAGAGAGAAACTTTTTACGCGCTTTTATAAATTGAAACAAAAATGAAGGAATAAGAAAGAAACAGAAACAGTATTCTCACATTGCACTCTGTTCGAACTGATCGTTTTAGTCCACAAAAAATGAACAATTAGGTCAGAACCGAAAGAATTGGAAAATCATCGCAAATTTGTTTGAATAAAATCGTATGAGTTGGATTTGCTATTGAAACAAAAGAAAGGAAAACAGCAACAACATCAACAACTGCTGCCAACAACGAATAAAACAATCGAAAGAAAGCGAGGACCGATCATGATCAGCTTAATTGTCTAAAAGGAAAGAGCCTCACTCATACAATGAGTTTCCTTCATAATATAACTACCATTAGCTTAAAGTTCCAAGTTAAACGATCTTTAGATCGGATAGGAGGAGAAAAGTAAAGTCTATACTGATGATCATTAGCACGATAGTTAAGATAAGGCAGTACGCCGAACGATGAAATTTTTCATCACGCAACCCATGATGCCCCTGCTCCAAACTTAAAAAAAAATCATTTTAACCATAACATCCTGGTATTCGATAAAAAAAAATGACTCTAAAAATGGCTGTTTAAAAGATTAAGAGAGCTTTACAAATACTAAGCTACAAGCAAATGCTTTTAATATATTTCGGCGCCTCAATTTTTGTTCGCTTTTTAAGTTCAAGAGCGAATTCATGAGATAAAGATTGCAATCGCTTGATTTTTGTTTTCTCTTTTATAAGCAACATCCATATCACCCCCTTGTTTACTATATATGTTCTTCCATGCAAGTGGAAGAAAACCTTTGGGAAGAGCAAAAAATATTAAAGTCCGACCGCTTGCTACATAAATGCTATCGACTAACATGCTACAATTTGAATCATATTCCATAAGACTTAAAAAAATCTCTAGGATTTTTAAAATATGTAGCCAATTCTTTTTTTTTTTAATCTGAAAATCTAAAGTACCATAAATATTGCTTGAAATATGAACATGAGACAATTAAGCTGGATTTACATTCAATTTTCTAAAATTAATGTTTTTGCGTGGCCACAAGGTAAAGCAACGTGGGGCGCAATAGAGAGGACACTTCCATGAAAGCCATAAGATCTTGTGGCGAAATTTTTTTTATGATTATTATTACTATAATCGAACATATTTACAACCTAGGTACAATTTAGAAAAAAAAAGATCTTTCCATTGCAGACTTCCTAATGTTATTTTTCAAAAGAACTGTTGCGTAAATTTCCGGAAATAAATACCTCTCCTTTAATTTTTCTACACCCGAGGGGCAAATATAGATTTTTAATGCTTAGTGGACTTAAATGCTTAGATCCTTTTCTTTGTAAGGCTTGAAAATGATCATGAGCAAAATGATAAAGATCCTTAATTATTCAACATGCTGTAAAGTCAGCTGGTGAGCTGTAATATTAATAAAGTTGATATAATTACCCCAACAAGCGCTGCCATCTCCATAAGTCTTCTATGTATATTGTAAAAAAAACAACTATATAATACCTCACAACTGCTCTATATCGAATACTTCCACTTTTCCCAGCATGACACTGTCTGGTCAACGTCTCCATGCACTTCCTGTCGTTGCTTTGATGGCGAGGTCACGTGTGACGATATCATGTGTCCCCCAACACCGTGTCGGCCTGGAGAGGAGAAACAAGAAGTGGATGGAGAGTGCTGTCCCCTGTGTGTGCCCACTGGACGTAAGTAGAAGGTCACCAGGCCAATGCGCACTACCCATTACACCTAGTATTTTGAAATTGGATAAGTTCATTAAGGGAATACTTTGAGCTTTAAGTTTTGAAATAAAATATACCGATTCATAATAAAGAAGATTGTTTGTCATTATGTGCTTTTCTGATCGGTAGATGTGTAGGAGGTCTAAAATTCTTCGTGGACAAAATAATTGACCAAAGATTAAGCCAAACAGTAAGTTGGCAAGATAATAGGAGATAAGCAAACGGTCGGGAAAAAGTCACTGAAAGAAGCAGGCCTACTCGATCAGAGAAGAGGTTAACAGTCTTACTAGATATTAAGGGTACGGTAAATAAAATTGGTAATGGGCTGAGAGATTTTCCAAAGGAGAGTTGGAGAAAGAGAGAGAGAGGAGAGAGGGAAATGAGATATAGAAAGAGATAGAGAGAGAGAGAACGCGGAAAAAAAAAGCCTGAGGGGGGAGAGAAAACCAAGAGACAGAGAGAGTGTCTCAGTGTGAAGTCAAAATATATCACTATCATCATATCACCTTGATATCATAATAAAGGCGCAACTATGCATAATTATATTCAGGTCAAGCATGAAGACTGACGATATTGCACCATGTCCATTACTGATACGCAAATTTCTCTGACACGACGCCCATTTCTAGGTTCTTTATAGATTTTTCGTCCCCTAAGGTTTCAAAAATATACTTAGACAGAGACGACGGTTTTTCGCCAAGCCAGGTGGCTGGTTAGAAGCAATCCGATTTCATCACCAAATAGCCCAGGCATTAATCGAACTACTGATCTCTTGCTCGTCAGTCGAGCGATCTAGCTATCTATATCTGCATCTACCGCTTCCACATGTTTTTTTTTTTATATTTCTTTTTGTTTGCTTTTATGGAACTAGCTCAGTCTCTGGCTGTCTGTCTCTCTGTCTCTGTCTCTCTCTTTCTCTCTCTCTCTCTCTCTCTCTCTCTCTCTCTCTCTCTCTCTCTCGCTCTTCCTCTCTCTCTATCTCTCCCCCACCCCCTTTCACGCCCTCCTCTCACACCTCTGCCTTTTTTCTTCTCCCCCAAAGTCCACATTGGTGGTCAGGTGAAAAGGCCATATCTGCTATCAAGACTAATGATTGCGGTACTCAGATACGTCACACAGCAAATGAATAGTCGTGATCTTAACAGAAATATACAAGGAGGAAAAGACATTTAAATATAGTGGAAAATTCGTTGTCAATCATGTTTAAACTAGCGCAACCAATAGTAATTCTATTTTTCTAGTTATGCAAGTTTAATCAAATGATTTAACAGTTCGGTACATCTTCATCTCTATGAACACATTTGGAGAATGGGAATAATCATAATTGTCTAAGCTCTGAAGTCATGTGCGAAGGGAAGAACAGCCAAAGATCTTTTATTTTTTTTTTATAATTTATGAATAAATCTTCGCTCTAAACACTGTGTGAATTCTGATCTGGATAGATTGTTTTTTTTACATTTGTGTCTTTCACCGCGGGGATCAATTCAGAATTTGACCCCCAATTTCTAGATATAAATGAGGAGGCCTGCAATTTTCAGGCTCAATGACTAGTTTGGGCAAATTGTGATTTTCATATTTTTTTTAAAGCCCAACCAATTCCCTGGATAAAACAGTTGAAATGTTTAAAATATATTAGTATTTGGCTGAGATATGACTCAAAACTTGACACAAGGCTGGGGAATGAGGAACTGAGAAAAACGTGTTTAAAGTTAGGGAAAGTTTTCAAGCAGGGTTGCAGTTATCTTCATAAAAACACTACAAAGCATATTTAAAGTATCTTTTGGGCTTAGACACTTTCTGACAAATGGTTGATAGTTCATAAGAAGTTACAAAGTGGGAAACCTTGAAAAATTGATTTTTTTTTTTTATGTTTGAAGCCCAAAAGCTCAAAACAGTAATTTCCGACAAGAGCCTGAAAATCCCGGGCCACATAATTTCAGAGGTCAGAGAGAGCCCTTTAGAGCAATCGGAAAAACCGCGGTATCGTCATGGTTGTAGCAGATAAATCGGACATGTTACAACATGTTACCACTTGACTCATGCTTTTGTGTGATTTATCTCACATATCAGGCCAGTTCCTCAGCCACAACGGTAATCACCGTTGTAATCCAGCGCTGCTGGATACTTGGAAATTATTAATTGATAATAGTCAAAGGTGTGTCGAAGGGCCAATTTTTTTCTTTGAGGCTAGAGTGGCACCATTCAACGCAATGGGTTTCTAATGCTTTCCCCGTGCCTTAGGTGTTTATCGGTACTGTCAATTTGCGCCACAAATTTTGGTTATGCCTTACATAGGGGTAAAGAAATCATTAATAAAATTCGTTAGTTCTGCCCTGCGTCGTGATGGTCAATGGTAAAATAAACTATTAATTGAATACACTTCGTATGAAGAAATGACATAAAATAGAAATGCTTCAGTTTCATAAAGAATAAAGTTTTGGTCTAGCGTCATGTCAAAATCTTCAATAAAATCATGTTTTACTGCTTTGACCAACACCTTTTTTTTTCTAATCGTGTATGTGATAGGACCATGTGAAAACCAGAATGGAGTGCGCATGCCCGATGGTTCTGAGTGGTCACCCTTGAGCTGTGTCAAATGCTTCTGCAGGGACGGACAAACCAAGTGTCTTTCAGTACAGTGTTCTGTCCAGCAGTGTTCACAGGTACAATCATTTATTATGAGTTACACAATAACCCAATAACAAACTCAAAAGAATATAGATTTTTTGAAAAACAGAAAATGGCTGTAAAGATGTTTGCTATCTTCGTAGAGGTCAATAATAAGATTAAAATTAAGAGAAGCCACTGATTGAGCAATTTTTCAATGGATTGATATCCTTTGATTTTTTTAAATTGTAAACCATTTCTACTTTTTATTGATCATATGACTAATTTTTAATGGCGTGTAAAACATAACAGGACATAATTAAAAAAAAAAAAGACAAAATTTACCGATTTATTAAAATGTATTGTCCTTTTAACCTTTTAACTGGATATTTATAAAGCAGAAACTCTGGGGAATTTTGCCTCCAAAGTCACCATTTCCCAAAGTCGGCAAAATTTTAGTGAGTAACAAAATTAATAAATAAATATAAAAAAGAAAGAAATTCAAATTTACAGTAGGCTGTGTTGAAAATAAAATTAAGGAATTATAATCAGGATCAATCGGTTTTGCGGTGGGAAGAAGTTCGCATGGCTATAATTTTTGCACAAACCTTAATAATAACATTGAGCTAAGTATTCATCTCAATGTACCCTTTTTAAGTCTTGTCACTCTTGCTGAAACTCATGTTTTGTCCTTATATTTTTTTTCTTAACTCCAACTCGATCGTTAGACCACATCTCTGGTGGTGATACCCGGACAATGTTGCCCAACCTGCGCAGAACAGATGTGTGACCATGGTGGACGCACGTACACGGTTAGTGAAGCTTGCGAATATACGATTCCATGTTCTTTAGAGACCATTGCAGGGAGTGACAGAAAAATTTATGTCTTGAGCGTGAGACTGAATGGTGGAAAAAAGGTACGATACAACTTTCCTAAACTTTATGAAATATTATAGTGTATTGACGTGCCGCGTGTGTCTTTTTAAGCCTATATACCTCTTTTTTACCGGTATGTATTTTTCATCTAGCTGTATATCAACTGCTCCATTCGTTCGTTTATCTTTGCAAATTCTAGCAAAGTGTAAAACGCATATCGTGATAACAATATTATTATTATTATTATTATTATATTATTATGAACCAGATAGAAATGATCGGAAGTCCTTTTTTGATAGGACCTCATCTTATTCCATCCGGCATGACATTAAGATGACCTCAGACAGGTCCACATTAATGAACCTGTTTTTGCAAATTTTCCTCTAACATTGCTGGTGCGTTTCTTTACAATTAAACTGTGGCTTTCATTCTGAATTCATAGAAACAATGAGATTTAAAGACAAAAAAATACCTTTGAAAAAAATAAAACACATGCAAATGCTCAACCAACCTATAAATTTAGTAATTATCTATCGGAGTGTATCATAGTAATTATCTTTTAAGGACTTCATGAATTGATGGAATAACAAATATCAAATAGCATAAAGTATATCAAATTTTTTACACCACGCATTTTTTTTTTTTTTTTTGTGGAACCCCATTGCGTTTTCATATTTAAAATAATTGTCGCTCACTTGAATACCTCCTTAAGCAATAAAGGAGTGACGGAATCGGTTGAAATTACCACGAGTTAAAGATTATAATTACGTCTGATTACCCGAGACAGAAAATCTTCAATTCTTGACCATCCTACAGGAAGGGGAACGGTGGTCTCCTGACTTCTGCACATTCTGCGCATGTCACTCTGGTCAAGTAAACTGTCGTACTCTGACGTGTGACGCCAATCTGCAATGTTCAGAGGTAAGCCATTGGTTGGCTATTGGTATACTCTCAAAGTATGTATACTATGGTTATTGCTTTACTCCAGTCGACTGCATGCTAGACTGTCGGTAAACTTCATGCTTTGGTGTGACAGATACCATTGAAAACTTTGAGAGAAGACTTTGTTGTCCTATCATGCCTTGATTTAAAGAAGCTGTATTCATTATTTAAAGAATTGATTCAAACATGAGGAGGCATCTATGGTTTCGAATTTATTTTAGTCAAGCAGAAATCAGAATTAATTGTGATTGGTTTTTTTTCCTTGCCTTTCTATTTTCTACACTTCTCTCTCTCTCTCTCTCTCTCTCTCTCTCTCTCTCTCTCTCTCTCTCTCTCTCTCTCTCTCTCTCTCTCTCTCTCTCTCTCTCTCTCTCTCTTGGAAACTTTTCTTTTTCAATTAAATTTTTTAAAAAGCCAAGAAACAAAATAGTGACGAAAAAAAAAATGATTAAATAAGCTTAGAGAAGACGACTTTAAACTCAGGCAAAGGGCAATACCGAAAACAGTGCCTGGGCTGCAAGCTTAAATAGTATTGTCTAAAACATTCTTGTAGTTGAGCTGTTCTTGAGTAATTTTGCGCCCCCTAAGTTTTCAAAATACTTCCATGTCAACTCAAGAATAAGGCGTGTTATATGGGATTCGACCCCACCGCCCAATTTGTCAGTAAAAAATCGAACCTGTGTTTTTCTTGATATCACGTTCTACCTACTGAACAAACCAACTCATAAACTAACGTTGAAAACATTATGCAACAACACAATCGATACAAAATAAAAAATAAAGTAATATTAAATATATAAGTAAGCATAGAGATTAAGTGGCAATTTATTCCAAACAGGTTTAAAGCCATCAAGAATAATTTATGTCTCTCAGATTAGTTCCATCTCTTTTTTCTTCGACCTATCGAGCTTATGGTGTAAATCAAGTTAGCAGTTCGTTAAGAAAACATTAAAATATCAAAGAGAGAATCAGGCCCTACCTTTGAAAAGTAGACACAGAAATGAGACAAAAAACCATTATTTATAGAAGAAATTTCCGAGAGCCTTCAGTTTTTACTCAAATCATTTTAACACTACATGTTTGTATTGACACACTGGTAAAACTAGACTTAATGTCAAAAAAGAATTTGAGTTAGTCCGCAACATAGGCTCCTCTATAAAATTCGTAAGAGACAGTTTACTATCCCTTTCCTCTGTTTTGAAACTTGATGATGTGATGTTGGTGCCAAATTGTATATTTAGTGAATTTTGGCACATTTTGAGAACGTGTCAAACACCAGCGAACTTCAAACATTCTCAAGGGCATATGAGGAAAAAAAGCAGTCTGTAAAAGAAATAACGCATGATATCTTGTAAATCTATGTCTGCTGTGGTTTTCTTTAGGCAATAAACTTTCTTTAGAACTTTTGATTTGACATTCTTTTTGTTTTTGTTTTTTTGAATTTCGTTTGTAGTTTTTGTTTGTAGACACCAGCAAAATAATCTTCCAATATAATTACAGCCCGTGGCGATACATACGAATCCTATATAGAGCACGAAACATAACTAAAGTAAAACATTTTTCAAGGGAATAATTATCATCAATGGGCTAGATATTATTTTTTTTTGTCATATAACTGAATTTAAAAAGTTAATGTATGCATCGACTGGATTTTTTTTTCAAGGAGGGGAGGGGGTGGTTAGGGTATTTGACTACCGATTAGACATCTGGAAAATAATAAAATAACAAGAGTAATTTAATTTTTTTTTAAGTAGAAAATGAAAACAGTAGTCATTTTTTTTTTAATCTAAGATTTTTGTTTCACGTTACCTATGATTCAGGGACAAAAGTCAGTGAAGAAATTTGGAGAGTGCTGTCCACAGTGTGCCCCACTTGACGGTATGATTTACTATAACTCTGTCAACTTTATAGATTTATCGATTGTTTAAGTCATCAAACTTAGCTGGCATTTCGCACGGTGAGATTTTCTTACAACTTTTAGCACTCACGTGTTAGATTTTTATTAAAGATCAGTTCTTAAATGACTTTATTACATACACAGAGCAGTCTGTTATGTTTAAATATATTATTTGGTGAATTGTCACTATATAAATCAAAGAAACTTCACCGATATATGAAATATAAAACTGCTTCAGATAATTCCAAACCTACATCAAGCTGTGATTTCGGAAACACATTTTGTAGTTGGCGTGTCTTAATAATATATTTTATTCCCTTATTTGTGCCGCACACTGAAGGAGTCTGCTATAAAGATGGCATTTCTCGATACAATGGTGATCTGTGGCAAGAGGAAAGTTGCCAGTTTTGTGCGTGTCAACATGGAGAAGTTAAGTGTAAACCAGCTGTCTGCGCGCCAATCACTTGCAAAGAGGTAAGTAAAAAAGGTCCCTATAGGGATGAAGAAAATGTATCGTATGGAAAATAATTCAGAATACAGTAATTAAATTAGTAATAAAAATAGTCATCTAAAACTAATTGTACATTTTTATACTCGGAATCAAATTAATCTGCAAAAAAAAGTTGTAATAAAACCTCTGGAGGAAAACTATTTCACCTTGTGGCTATAGGCAAAAGAAAAAAAAGAATGGCAATAAAAAAAAATTGACCCCTTGAAAAAGTAATTTTTCTTGTGAACCATTATTCGGACTAGTCGAAAAACGAACACAGTCTTATCTAAATTCTATAAGAATAGAAAAAAAAGTGGCACTGTTTCGAGGGTCCAAATGCTATAATATCCATATAAAGGACAAAACTATTGGTAGTGTTTTCAAGTTTTTTTCTAACGCCTATAGGCTAACGGCGAAAAACATGGATGAGAATGTTTTTGATTAACAAAGAATAAAAAGTACCCTTTCCGGAAAAAAAAGTAAAATTAATATAAAAAAGAAAATAAACGAAAGCTTTAGACGCTCAGGTTTTCAAAGAGTTTTATTGAGTAGTCGAAAATGTATCCGCTTTTCAAATGTATCTCCATATTCCCTTTCACCCTAAACTTCCCCCCATAACTATCTACATAATCTAGGATGAGATACTGTTACACGAAGATAACGCCTGCTGCCCCAAGTGTACCAAGGCCATTCCATGTCGGGTCAAAGGTCAAACTTTTCAGGTGAGTTTAAATAACAAAGTCATAAAACGTTTCTTTTAAACTGAAAGCACACCTTCATCTCTTAACACGCCAACGAAAGAAAGAAATTTCTCTCAATGACGATAACAAAGAAGCTGACTAATTCTGTTCTTTCCCGATCTGTTTTTAGATCCTTTTAAACGCTTATTAGAAAGCTGCGAATTTTCGCGTCAAGTGCATAAAACTATTAAAAGTGCACTGCTCTGTGGGAATTCTTAGCCGCGTTGTTATTTAAACCTACATGATAATGAATGTTTAAACAAAATCTGTAAATATATTTGAATTTTACAAAATTAGCTACCTACTCCTATTTGACTTCTTAAACTCTTCTCTTTCCTCTTTTTTTCTAATTTTTTTTTTACTGCACCGATCGTTTTGTTTCAATGACTGTTGTTAACCGTAGATTTCACATAATTATCATGATGTATTCTTTTGAAGCTTTCTTTTCCACGTGCTCTCCGGGTATTGTTTCACTTCTGACATTCCTTTCATTTTCCAGCGTATTTTACTAACAGTTACTATTTCTCTCTGCGATCTTCGTTCTCTTCCACTTCTCCGTGTCCTTAATTCATATCTCTCATATTACCTTTCAAACTTGAAATTCTTGTTAAAAGCTACAAGCATAATTAATATATATATATATATATATATATATATATATATAATTATATATAGATATAGAAGTGTAGTATGCAGAGAATTTAAGGTAAAATCTTTTATATCTATGAAATGCTCCCACTGTTGAGCACTCTTATCTTCCAACTATAGAATTATATATATGTATGTATGTATGTATGTATGTATGTATGTATGTATGTATGTATGTATGTATGTATGTATGTATGTATGTATGTATGTATGTATGTGTGTATGTGTATGTATGGACTATAGAACTATCCTTGATCTTTTACATCAATTACGCACCTGGGTAGCTATTTGCTTCATTTTCCCTGTTCTTTTTACTTTTCATAAATCCTCCAGTTGTGACCATTTTTTTGTTGTTGTTGTTTTTTGTTTTAGGTAACGCAAGTGTAAGAGCTGAATTAGAAAAATTTCGATTAAAAAAAAAAAAATTCTCCCCCCTCTCACTCATTTGTTATCTCTCTCTCTCTCTCTCTCTCTCTCTCTCTCTCTCTCTCTCTCTCTCTCTCTCTCTCTCTCTCTCTCTCTCTCTCTCATTTCCCATTTCCCTATCTTTTTAAACTTAATTTAACCTTTATCTCCATAATGAGAAGATCTTATCCAGAACCTCATACCACCCTTTCCTTGCCTCTTATCAACTTACAAATCCCCGTAATTCCAAAGGAATGAACCATTTAAAGCAGACACCAACAATACAAGGGATCAGCATCTCAACGAAGATTAACTGTGGCAAGGGGTATCCATGTCGTGTAATAAACCTGCTTGAAGAGAAAGAAAGATTATACATAATCCTTTTCGTTTTTGCTAATCCGCCTTGCTGGTGTTGAAATTGCCCGCTCGAAGAATGAAGTGATGATTTACAGTCTCCTGTTGGACTTATTTTTCAACTGCGGAGGGAAAATATTTTCTGATGGTAGCTATGGAGTCAAAGGTGTTATGTGTCAGAATGAGAAGAATGAGAGAAAGAGAGGATGGAGGAAGAGATAGATAGATAGAGGGATAAAAAGAGAGATAGGCAGCTAGACAAGCACAGAAAGAATAAGCGTTAGATAAACAATGGGCAAAAAGAACCAGAGAGAGAGTGAGAGAGACAGACAGACAGACAGACAGAGAGAAAAAGAGAGAGGCAGATGAAAGAATTAAATAGTGTGGGGATTAAAAAGTGAAAAAAAATCTTATTAGTCAAGGCAAAAACTATTAAAAATGTGTTGAAAAAAAAAACAACAGATTCTTGCCACAGGTAAAACAACTGAATGTCTCATAACAAGTATTGCAGATACTCACAAAGCTACTGTTAATGGGATGGATGGAAACAAAGAAAACAAATTTAACACAAAACAGTATATCATAGTTACAATTATGAAGTACACGTCTTCCTTTACATCTCATAATCTATGTTATCTTTCGTGGGTGTCTTTGTGTGTGTATATATATATATATATATATATATATATATATATATATATATATATATATATACATGTGTGTGTGTGTGCTTATGGGCTCTGTGGGTTGTTGTTTTGTTGTTGTTTTTTTGTGAAGCGTTTTGTATATATTTGCTCCTATATCCCTTTTTCGACGAGTTAAAAAAGAAGAGCATCTAATTAGCATAGAAGTTATATTAATATCTCCGATTTCAATTTTATATTTACCTCTGGAGAGTAACTTCCACACATCTCAAGATTAGATTAGGACTGAGAATTTCAATTTTTACCTTTCGTCTAAACTTTTCTCTGCTGTAAATACCGCTTCGTCTTCCTTTACGATTCAGAGATGGATTTTTAGATGGCGTCAAAGAATTTGAAACTTTTGCACCTGAGTATCTTTTATCTTGTCAAAAAGTCTTGTACTTCCGCCGATTCGCTTTGAAAAAAAATTGGTTTTAAACAGCCTCTCATACTTCTTATGATCCTAACTAGAAGTGAGATAAACCATCTTCGTGGTCTCAAGCGACGAATTGCATTGTCACAGGAAAACATCGTTTCTCTTGTTAATTTTCTATAAAAAAAAATTCCTCTACTACACCACTAGAGAAATCAAACCAATATTCTTTTAAAGTTTAGATTTAGTTTAAATTTCAATATATTCTATTGATTGGAAACCTAAAGAGCTTGCAAAGAAATGTTTACTCTTATTTGTATGACTAGAAAATACTTAATATACAAAAATGTGTATACTTGAAGTCATCTCTGTGTAGACCAGAATAAACACAATTCAAACAATGAATATGTAAACGCTTGTAAACGGTGCCGTAATATACAGAATCAATTAAGATGAGCTCTACATTTAACCCTCGTTTCCCCTAAAAAGTAGTAAAGTATTGACGTTGGATTTTTTTTCTATCTAATCAGGATGGCCAGACCTGGGATCCTGACGATTGCACCATATGCCAGTGTGGACGGGGAGAAGTGACGTGTTACCAGCAGAATTGTCCAGCCTGTCCTGAAGGTACCGCCAGAGACTCCACGCAAGGAGAGCAATGCTGCGGATCCTGCCTGCCAGGTTAATAACAAGTCATGACTGTCAATCTGGTTAAACCGGGTAAAAAAGACGGAAAGAGACTGGGCCAAAGATCCGTTATTGATCCGAATCTGTTCATCGTCAGCTGGTTACTTCATCCAAATCATGACAAAAATAAATAAATCACCCGTTACTCTTCAGATTCACAACCAATAAGTCGCAAGTGAATTTTTAACTTTAAAATCAAATATTCATTTAAATGAAGACATAGTGATAATCACAAGAGTTCATGAAAATAGACTGAACGAGTCTGAGTTGAGTTACAATCTTGAAGATATCCAGTCGAGCACCCCAGTTGAGATGATTAAAAGATTATTATTACTAAATGTTTGTGTAGGGGTTGATACAGTCTGATATCATTCTCGATCTTCCACACAATGATTAATCGTGAAGCAAGGATAACGTACTCATTTCTGTCCGCACATAGTGTTATAGCTTAGAAATTCTTAAGTTTTTTTTTTTAGGAGTAGGAAAGAAAATCACTACTTTTCCTCGTTCTAATTTCTCATTCAGTCTCTAATCTCTCTTCCTCCCTCCCCCCCCCCCTCTCTCTCTCTCTCTCTCTCTCTCTCTCTCTCTCTCTCTCTCTCTCTCTCTCTCTCTCTCTCGCTCTCTCTCTTTTCTCTCTCTATTTCTTTCTTTCCTTTCCTAATTTGGTGGGAATTCACTCATGAAACAAAGTCCCCTTGTGTGTAAAGCCTCTATAGACAGGCTTAAAAACATTTGTGAGTAAGATGTAAATTTATAACTAGCAACGGCAACAATCGCTTAATGATTTATTTTGATACACCGAACACTAATTGAGAATAAAGTTTAAAATCGAACAAGATAAAGAGGAGGAAAACATTTTAAATAATGAATCATACAACGCCTTCAACATGAAATTATTTAAGCCCCAATTCATCAGCTTCTCACTGGTGTTTGTCTCCAGTGAGGTGCGGACCCGACTGCAGCAGCTGTCTACCCTCCAAGCCAGAGCGCTGCACCGGATGTACTGACGAGCGGAAGTTCCTGCAGGATGGTCAGTGTGTGACTCGATGCCGAGATGGCACCTTCCCATGGAGGGACAACTCTTGCCGTGGTCAGTTCGGCTGTTGTAAAAACTTGGCACGCCTGTAACAGTTGGATCGGACCTACATACTTTTAGATATCAGACTATTTAGACTTTTAAACAAGCAAGCTTTCTCTTGACTTATAATTATTAAAACCATCGATAAAATATAGTGGTGATTTTATAGCTGTTTGGGTTACTAATATTATATTCGTTAAATTTCAGAAAGTTATTTCTTTTTTAAGAATTAGGAAATCTAGTCTTCGTTGAATCTTTAACCACCAATTTTAAAGTATGTATCCCCTCTTGATATACGCACCTTCTATATTATTTTATATAATCTTGAAATAAAACATACCATCTCCGGCTCACTCTATGGCTGTCCACTGATTCCTCCTTCGTGTGGACATGGGATTTATTTCCCCTATCTCCTCCCCACCAAATTGCAACTCAAAACATGTTTTTTAAAAGACAAATAAATAGGTTTCTCTTTCAAATAAGCAATCTCCCTATTTACGCTGATTGTCGTTTTCTTTAAATATTTAAGCATTATAAGCAATAGGCATGAGCGAGAAAGATGCCACGATATTGATTTTATAACACGTTGATTCCTGTTGTGGAAAGAGAACGAGTGTGGTGTGAACGACACTGCACCCAAACCAAACATAACTTCTGTTTTCAGTGTTGGGAGTATGGTTTGGCTTGCTGAGATCACTCCTGTTCTTAAAGATCATTGTTCATTTGATGGACGAAATATATCCGCGGAATTTTTTCTCTCACCCTTTATGTCCTCTAAGCATGCCACGCCCAGTGCCGTACTTGTTATGACCAGTCCGAGAAAAGCTGCCTCAAGTGCTTCTCTCAATACTTGTTACGCGACGGTCTGTGTGTTCGTCAGTGTGGACAGGGATATTTTCGGAAAGAAAATAACTGTTATGGTGAGGAGAAAAAAGACTATTTAGTATTTACTTTATAGAAGCATTGCCATGATTAAGCGAATGTAAAACCTAAAGACAAAAAGAAACTAAACCCTTAATAATGGCATACAAAAAAATGATGAATTTTTACACCTAAGAAAATAAACGAAATTATGATACTGTAAAAAAAAAAAAAACCATTTCAAAAATACATAGAGCTTACTATAAAGATGTTGCATAGTGCATAGCTGATAATCATTGAAACAAAATCTCGAATATTTCATGCTTTGTATCAGTTTTCAATACAAAAATTTAAAAAAAAAAAAAAGAGAATTTAGGGAGTTTTAACAGAAGTTGCGTCTAAATTACACCATAGTTCATAATTTGATCCTTTAGAGTTGCGAAGTACAAAAGTTAATGAGAACATTAATGCCATTTATCCTAACTTGCTCAAAAATTCACCGCCCCACCCTCTCTCTCTCTCTCTCTCTCTCTCTCTCTCTCTCTCTCTCTCTCTCTCTCTCTCTCTCTCTCTCTCTCTCTCTTTTATTTTTCTTCCTCTCGATATCCACCCCTCAGCTTGTCATGTGACATGCAAAACGTGTAAGGGTCCAAGACGCGACCAGTGTGTGTCCTGCAGGAACCCAGGTCAGGTGATAGAGAGAGGGCGCTGTGTGGATAGGTGTGGTCATGCCTTCTACCGACAAGGTCGAGTCTGCCTAGGTAGGTGAGGATGTGATCGAGAGGAATATTTTGTAACTGCAGACCTAGGTAAACAAGAGAAAGAGGTTGATTGATATAGAGAAAGAGAAAATAAACGAATAGGGAGAGAGGGCTTGAGAGACATAAAAAGAGAGAGAGAGAGAGAGAGAGAGAGAGAGAGAGAGAGAGAGAGAGAGAGGAATATTGGCGTCTTTTGCTTATATTAGGTTGCAAATGTGTCGATGGCATTCCAAAAATTAAAGCGTAAATTGAATGACTGGCTCTTCGGTGGTGCAAAAGATATTTTCCTGTACAAAAGGTGTGATTTTATATTGTATTGTCATGTACGTCCAGTATGCCGTATGAAGGAATCTACCATCATTATGTTGTTCCTGCCCTTACATTCAACAACTATCCAGACTGCCCACTCTCCTGTGCCAGATGTGAACCGGACACTGACCGCTGCTCAGCTTGTTCACCTGACAAGTTTCTTCAAAACGGTCAGTGTGTCCAGCGCTGTGATACTGGATGGTTCTCAGTTGGACGCAGCGGTCTTTGTCAAGGTTTGAGATTCCTTGCATTTTATAGCTGCAGTCAGATTAAAAGTATAACAATTTACAATAATTTTTTTTTCGCGCTAACTCCTCAGTTCTAATTTAGCATCTATTTATCGAGAATTTTATAAAGTCTGAACATAAAAAACAACAAAAAAAAATAGCGAGCGGGTCCAAGACCACTGAAATAATTATTACACAAAGTTCATGGAGGTGTCTGGTCCTAGATGTTGCAATATTGATCGGTAACACCTTATCCTGTATATAAACTTTCAAGAGTTATTTGTTCGGCGAGAAAAATAAATCCATCCAAAGATTATCAAAAACACCTCTATCACAACTTCAAGATGCGACATTGTCGGAAGACAAATATAGGTCTTACTCAAAGGCTTAAAAGGTTAGGATCACCTTTTAGTGACAAGCTTTTCCATCAAAGATATTAAACTAAACAATGCATCCTTTACGTGAAATGAGCGGAGATTTAGTCCAGATTTAATCATAAATGCTAAAAGCGTCAAAGCTGATGTCTTTGTTTTATCACAGAGTAAAGACCAAGTAATAATTGCCATCAATTTATAGATGGTGGAGATCATCAGTGGTGGGATGAGATGAATTATAAGACACCGGTGATTTTTCACCACAGCAAAACGTGCAAAAGGCGCCTCAGCCCCGTTTGTATTTGTCTGTTGCTCCCCTCCACTCCTTCTCGCCGTTTATCAATTCTTTTAACGAGCTCCAACAAACCGTAGAAAACGGTTCATGGCGGATGCAGTTTGTAAAACAAAGAACTAATAATCGAACCAGTATTTAGAGTGTCATTATCCAGTTTTATATAATTCTGTTTAATAAATTTGGAGTCATGGTTTAAGATCCCCTTGGTTGTGAATACCCAACAACCAAAAAACAATCTATTAGTATTAAATCTAAGATACACACGTCTGCCAACTCCCCGTCAGCCTGCCACCCTTCCTGCCTGGAGTGTGACGGTCTCAGGGCGGAGAACTGCACGGCCTGTCTGCATGGCGCGCCATCTTCACAAGGTCTGTGTGAAGGGAATGGAAGTTGCAGAAGTGGAAGCTTTCTCAGTTCTGATGGAGATTGTATCGGTAAGTCGCTCCAGACAGAATAGTAAATGTATTTACCAGAATTTTCATCCTACATTTTAGAGGGCAGAAACCATCCGCCGTTACGATGCACAAGGTAGGTGATACTGATCAAGATCTTTATAATCAACTTTTGAGATTAATGTTATATCCCAAATGCCTGGTTTCTGTACTATTTTTCGTAGACCAAGAGAGCACTTATCTTTAACTTCAAAATGTTTGTTTTTCCAGACTTTTTCTTAATGTATGACATCTCTAACATCAGTCGCATGCTATTATATTATAATTTTTGCTCCTCGCCATAGCACATATATATCGAATATAAGCACAACCGTAGAAAAACAGAAAGAAGCTATCAAATCAAAATTGAATGCATGATCGTTTCTTTAAGACTAAAAACCTCTTTAAACATAACTTGGATAGAATGGTTCATATTCAAAACGTTATCAAAACAAGCCTCGGTTGCTCAATCATAGTGTTCCTTGGTAAGCAAACAAAGAGATCTTCAAGAAAATCTAATTAAATCCATACGCTCCTCACCTCTAGCCTGCAGCCCAGGCTGTTCGCGGTGTCAGCGTGACCCCAGCAAGCCCAGGTCCAGTTTGTGCTGGGAATGTGAGACTCCGGGCCAGGTGCCGTCAGGTGCGCTCTGCTCTGGAGGAGCTTGTCCTGCTGGTTCTTATCTCAGAGGAGATGTCTGTTACGGTGAGATAGAGAATAAATAAGGGCTTATGGAATAGAGAAGAAGACAAAGATTTTATATATATATATATATATATATATATATATATATATATATATATATATATATATATATATATATATATATATATATTTCTTTATATATTTGCAACGGTCAAAGTCAATTCTAACTTTAAGTCAGCTGATTTCGCTTACGAAGTGTTCACTTCACCTAGATTTCACTGTACATGTTTTATGATATCATGTTAAAATTGACTTGGAATCGTTTGCTCTGGTGTTTGTTTACAGGTTGTCAAGAAAGGTGCGCAAGATGTGATCGACCTACCGGATGCCAGCATTGCTTTCCTCCCTTTCTTCTCTCAGACCGAACTTGTGCCAGAGACTGTGCTCCAGGCACGTTTGATGCTGGTCAAACATGTGAAGGTCGGTCAAAAATCAAAGTTGTTCGTGGGGAACCTTATCAGAATCTATGTACAACAGGAGATGGTTTTGAGAACATAGGTTAATAACTTTTCATTCAAAGTGTGCCATTTTCAAAATATACAAATAAAGAGGAATAATAATAATAAAACACAATAAAAAGAACAGAATTAGTGAACGCGAATTTTTAAGCTTGCTCTTCTTTAACTTTAATGACCAGTTTGCTGCTATTGATGATGATGATGGTATGAATAAAAATATCAGAGAATGATAATAATGATGAAAATAAAAAAAAATGACAATTGTGGCAGATCGCAATGCTGCTGCTGCTGCTAAGAGAATGATGTTTAAAATGTATAAACATCTACAATTGTGAGGTTCATGACAATGAAATTGGTGACAGTTTTAGTGATGATAAAATTATTTTTATCAAGATGCTCCTCGAAAAATAAAAATTAGTTCCTTTATAATCTGAAATTTTATCCAAGCTTCCTGGACGCAACTTCTTCATCATGTTCTCCACCACACATACCACCCATCTCCAGCCTAGTCTGATGCAAGTAATATTCATAGGAGCTTGCTTCCTTTTTAACTCTCCATTTTAAGACTAGCTATATTTAAATCTACAAGCAAGCCTTCAAAACAACATTAGTTGTAGATTGGGTTCGCAGGCTGTTTTATATTAGTGCCCATGGACTAACCAACCTATGTCTTTGCTTGCTTACCTTCCGCCAGCTTGTCCTCCCAACTGCTTACTGTGTTCTGATCTCGAAAGTTGCCTGGCGTGTGATAGTTCCAGTCTGTTGCAGTACAAGGAGTGTGTCACAGCCTGTGGTCCAGGGTTTATAACAAGGTTGGAAGAGAGGATCTGCGAAGGTGAGATCTCTATGCTTCCCAGTCTAGTACATGAAAGATTGTTTATACAGCAGGACAGCATTGCGTGCAGAAAAAAATCCTTAAGTTTTTCCTTTATTCACATAATTTAGACAAAAGGAAAAAAAACAACAAATTGAGGCCATTTCGTTCACTCTTTATACAACGAACATGTATTTGTAACTTTCACTTTTTGAAACAAGCCACATAATAAAAGATTGAAAGAAAAGTTTTTACTTTTGACAGAGGAGTAATATATCGTTAACAACGAATCATGTTGTAATATACCATGGCTTTTTCAAATAACTAAAGACAAATATTTAATGTACACTCAAGTGGTATGGATGAAGCATTTAGAACCTTACTTGATAGATCTGCCTCACCTGCGGAA
Organism: Elysia crispata; assembly: GCA_033675545.1. Classification (NCBI taxonomy): domain Eukaryota; kingdom Metazoa; phylum Mollusca; class Gastropoda; family Plakobranchidae; genus Elysia; species Elysia crispata. Next base: position 461,943 of record JAWDGP010000619.1, on the reverse strand, counting down.
ATTCGCAAAAATAAGAGCTTGCTCTTCAGAGTATTAACTTTATGAGAAGTATTCAATTTACTCATATCTTCAGGTAACACTGCTCCGCCTAAGCTGTCCATAACTGGTCCAGTGACAGTATCAAACGGAGGTACTGTTGATATCACTGATCAAATCATCGTATTGTCTGACCGGGACACACCTCTCAAATATGTGACTGTCGTTATACATGCAATGCAATTAAATGGTATGTATAGTCTTTGGACATTTATGGTGGGTTTTTTCAATCTTAAAGTTTAAAGAAGATCAAAAAATAAAATAGAACAAATAAATAAGTAAACGAATAAAACAAAATGGAACTAACTAAATGTTCTCCCTCTATTTTTATTAAAAGTGGAGATCAATTTGTTGATTTTCTGTCTCATTCTTTCTTCTTCGTAAAAAAATTTAACAAATAAGACAACCCTTAAACTTTTAACCTCCTAAGAACATAATTTTAACTGCAATAATGTTTCTAGTTTCAATCGTAAAAACGTTTTGAAGTGAAGCTGAAATGAAAAGAAAAGCCAGTAATTCATTTCAGTAAAATGTTGAAATCATATGTACTGTGAAATTCTTTTAGAAGATTTTCATACCACATAACCACAAATTAATAATTGATTCCCTTGTCTTTTTTTGCTTTGAGTTTAGTTATGAAACTAAGACCTCTTACTTCAATGATTGTTTTTTGTTGAAATTCTGCATGCCTACTGAATTGTTATCTTCCTCTGTTCCAGGCCAACTGATACGCCTTGATAAACTAGGTAGTCGGCTGATCTCTAAGGGTGATGTGCTGCCTACTACAGATCTTAGGGAGGGTAGGGTGCACTTCCAGCATCGAGCTATGACAAAGGAGCCTTGTGAGTTTTTTCTTTTGTCTTTAATACTATAGCAATCCGGTATTCACGATTTGCTGTATCAATAATCCAGTATTCGAGATTTGCTTGTATCCATTTCACTTGTGGTAGTTATTTGTATGATTATATGTGGCCCGTATTTCAGAGCTTGTTATTTCTATATAAAAGCAAGACAGTGAAAAAGAGAAAAAAGGCAATTGAGTGCTATAGAATAATCATAAAGATTTTTTTTACTTGATGGATTTGAGTCTTTGCTCTTGCTTGATAGATGGCTTCCCTCACTACCTCCCAAACATGTATAGAATTAAGAAAAGCTGAGCTGTGCATCTTTATAAAGGTACAATATAATTTGTTTTCATCTTCATCTTTCATTTACATCTTCTATCACAATAAAATTTAATACACACTTACTTTTTCGTGAATTTCCAAGGTTTTGTTGATTATTTTACTAGTTTTATGAGGAACCTAAAATGATTATCTTTATTGATCCTATCGTGGCCACAGCCTACCTATCCCTCCGTGCCTATGATGGTCAGTTGTCCAGCAATGTCCATGAGCTAACCATCAATGTTGAGGCCGCAACCAGCCTGCGCCTAATCATGAGCAAAAACCTTCATATCAGAAAAGGAAAAAATGTCCAACTCACATCTGCAGTGGTTGACTTCAGTACTTCCTCTGGACCAGATGAAGTTGTCATCAAAGTCATGGATGGTAAGATCTATTGTAGGCCTAATGGGACCGAAATATGATTGCACTTTAATGTAGCAACAGTGGATCAGATAACTGAGCAATGACATTTCAGCTGTCTTTTTCTTCTTACAGTTTTCTTATTAATTTTTCAAGCATTTCACATGGGAACAAGCTGCAAAGACAGATCAAAACGGGCAGATACAACAAGTTATTCAAGTCTTATTGTTCACTAAAGAATTAATTGTTAACTTCAAACTAAAATCTTCAGAGAACAATTTGCTCAATGGAAACTAATACCATCCATCGCCGAAAAAAAAAAAGAGGAAGAGAGAGAAAGAGAGATAGAGAGAGAGAGAGTCAGAGACAGAGACGTGGAGGAAAGAAAGAAAAAAAAAAGAGATACTGAGAGATATTGAGAGCCGTTTGTTTTTCTGAGCTCATATCCTCAATGTAACCAGCCTCTCAAGGCTGCCTGTAAGTACAAAGTGTCGTGGAATACAGTCATATAAGTTTTAAATTGATGCCAAACTCAAGACAAGGCTAAGTAGATGAGATACACCCCTATAACCGGATGGGCCAGGCCTGACTTTGAGTGTAAACTTTCGCAAAGTCAATCCAAGACTCTTCTGTCTGACTTTCCTCCTCTATTCTCAAAAAAAAAAAGAGTAAGGAAACCAAAAAAATGGAAAGTGTTTAAGAGTCTAAGAAGACAAAGAAGATAATTTTTTTCTTTATAATTCTAATGCAAAAGGAATAAGGATGAGGAAATTCATGAATTTGATAAGGAAAAAATTAACAACAAATCTATCTGATAATGCTAGAAACCATCCACCTCTTAAATAAGATAAATTCACCACTCACAGGAGTTCAACATAGATCTTGTATAATACAAGCATTTTACACGTACACTCCACAGGACCTTCATTTGGCAGTTTCCACATATCTGGGAGCAATGAGAGCATTGAAAAGTTCACCCTGTCGGAGCTTAGGTCTGGCCAGATTATCTACGTTCATCATGGTAGAAACGCTACACAAGATCTTGCCAGACTTCTAGTGATAGACGGTCTACAACACACAACAGTGCTGCTTAGAATTCAGATTCAGACTGATGTAAGAACCCAGATTTATTAATAGAGAAATCAAGAGCCTTACTTTTTTTTTCACAATGTTACCTAGAGCTATCTTTAAAGTGTAATATTTATTTTTAATTCAGTTTCCTTAAGTTTCTTTGTTCACCTGAAACTATTAGGAAGTATTTTATCATAAAAAGTGCTCGCATTAAATTTTGAGAAATAATTTTACATTTTTGCTTTGAAAAACTTGATAAGTTTTCACCACAGCCATATGCACGTAACTGTGATTTGGATGGATTGTCTTGAAATGAAGAGGAAAAAAATACAATAAAAGCAAAGCACCTGTTCTACCAAGACTAATAAATTCAGACAGGAAAATGATTCATTGAAACCAAGTGAAGTGCGTGTTGAACTGTGAACCTTGTATATCTTTTAGCATCCGGAATGATGATTTGCATGTATTTTGTGAATTTCAGACACATGGATATGCCAGCTAAATGTATGAAAACAGCTAAAGGAATATAATTCTTAATACTAACTTCATCCAGGTTATATCAATGTGCATTTAATTACCATATTAAGATTGATGTTATGATATGCTGTGCATGAGGTTAAATTGAATTGTTAATCTCTTATGCTATAACTCAATTAATTATTAATATATATTTAGTATGAAATCGTTGATATCAAGTTGTGTAAAAATCTCTGTACACTTCTCTAAAATGTATCAATTGTTTTGTCATCAGACAAGCAGAACACCTTCTTTACTTACCAACATTGAAGCTCATGTGGAGGCAGGACATCTTCTCAAGATCACACCAGATCTCTTAGAGGCTAGACTATCTAGTGTAAGGGACAGGAAGAATCAAGATATTATCTACTCTCTCGTACCACGGCATGGAAATCCCAAACATGGTAAACTGGAATACTGCAGAATCAATCTATGGCCTGTTCACTTCTAATTTTTTTTTTACAAAGATTGTCATATGACTTGTTTTAACTTAGAATCCATGTGTGATCAGTTTCATAGAGTAAAGTTGAACTCTGAAATTTGTAATGGGGAGAGTGTTAGACAAAATGGATAAAAACCTTAGATTGGATCTTAGTATTTTAGATTATGTTCTCCTTTAAAAAACCCATTTTTCTGAAACAGCATTAATGCGTTTTTAACAATTTGATTCAAAGATTAGTTACTTATTGCCAAGGTTTTTTTTCTTTGCTTTTTTGTGATGTTTGCAGATTTTAGTACTGCTTTTCAATATAATCATATATTGTTAGAAATCTATTGTAGAAATGGCTAGTCCAAGCATGACTGAATTACATAGTTAATTCAATAAAGAAACAAATGCTGTGTACAGCACGAAGGCATTTGAAGAGACTTCAGTTTGAAAGTAAACATAGTCAATCAAAAAATTTTAGAGAAAGATACAATCATCCTTCAAGTTTTGCTGGGTTATATACCCTTATCAATTACCACCCTCACTGCAATTTTATCACAGCCTGTTCTTATATGGAATAAAAAACAGATAAATGTGTTCTCTACCATTGGCTTAATTTAAAACTCTCACATTTTCTCAGGGCAGATAATTATGATGGTACCCATACCAGCTGAAGGCCCAGGTCAGGGCTGGCATGACCAGGGAGATGGTATGATGTCCGCCCGACTCTTCAGGTTTACACAAAGAGATATTGATCAGGGACGCATCTACTACAAAAGTTCTCCTGAGCTTGTTGGCACACTCTCTGATGTCATGACCTTTGAGGTATGCTCAACATTCATTTAGAAAGTTAAAGAAAGAAGGGCAGATAAATATTATGAAGACAGTGCCCCAAATACTTTACAGCCGTTATGATCTACTGTAGTTAGAGTTTGAAGTGGTTGCAAATGAACTATATCACTAGGCGATAATGTGATGATTATATGAATCCAGCACTTGCTTAAATCTCTTGGTAGATGTTTCAATTTTCTTCATTCATATAGAGGAGAAAAAGCAGAAATGCAACATTACAGATCTTTCTGTACGGTTTTGGTTACAGCCTCATGGTTCCTCTTCAAATATGTTACCTCAGAGGCCATTGAAAACAAAGTCTTTTGAAATGATTCATAAAAGATCCATTTTTTTAAGAAGAATCGGTATTAGAGAGTATATTGAATGATTAACATAGAAATAACAATTAATGTTTGCAAAATTTGCTTATACTTACATTATGTGAATATAAGATTAAAAATATAATATATCAAAGAATTGTTATTATTCCCCTGTTTAACGGGATGGGTTAAATAATAAAACTGTAGGATACAAATCTTTCTTACCTTTTGAGAAAAAAATAACCAAGTAACTTTTTTATTACATATTGAATTAGGTGTCAGGTTCCTCCATGACATCTCTTACGTTACGAGACCAGGCTTTCTCAATTCGAGTGTTACAGGACGTAGAGGTAGCATCTCAGTCCTTACCCACACTGGCTCCTGGGGTCCGTCTTGGAATGACGGTAGGTGCAAACAAAATAAAAATAGAAGAAGCTCTGATGAGAGAGCTAGGAAGAATGAATACATTATTATTTGTACAAGGTTTTAGTTATCAGTTTGCTTATTCTGGTTTCTTGGTTGTTTTTTTTTTCCTTTCTGACCTTTTCTCTCCTATTGTGTCACTGGCTATCTTTTTGATATTTTGTCAGTGCGTCTTTTGATCTGTTTGTATACCTGTTTGTCTGTCTTTTTTTCATAGCAGGGTTGAAATTTTCTCTTTTTTCTTTTTTGGCTATTATCTTCTTTGTCCACAAACTGTAAGAAGGCTCTAACATTTAAACTGTGTTCCTCTCAGGCAAAAATCCCCTCCCCTCTCTAATTCATGGAATCTTAATTATAAAACAACCGTGTAGAATAGACTTGTCAATCCAGCAATGAACCAAATGAAATGAGTCATTAAATAAAACGATCAACCAATCAGTAAACCTATGAAAATCATCTACTTGTATCCACAGGTATTTGAAAACCAGATCGTGCCCATCAGCTCCACCCACCTGGCCTTCTCTGATCAAGACACATCACCTTCCAACATTGTGTATAGGATCACAACTTTGCTGAACAAAGACGAAGGCAGTGTGGAGCATGAGGACTTCCCTTTCAAACCTATCCTGCTGTTCAGCCAGGAGGATGTAGATCAGGGCAAAATCTTGTACCGACCCCCACAGCAAGACATTGGCATGGATGAAATGGTTGTGAGCTTCAAGTTTGTTGGTAAGGTTATTTCAATAGTAAAATGCCAAACGTGAAGCTTATATTAAAACGGAATTAAATTTCATAAGTTTGATTTATTAAAGCAATATCTTGAACCTACTTTCATAACTTCTCATAAAAACTTGAGAGGAATGGTAAAGTACTTCTAATTGTTTCATATTAAACATCACTGCTACTGAATCCCAGAATATCAATTATCTCCCTTCATTCCAACTTGTCATGTGCCAGCCATTAATCTGAGCTCATTCTGTGTTTTCGCAACCCCCCTCCCCCCCCCCACACACACACACACACTCACTCTCTCTCTCTCTCTCTCTCTCTCTCTCTCTCTCTCTCTCTCTCTCTCTCTCTCTCTCTCTCTCTCTCTCTCTCTCTCCTTTTGTCATGCATTGTTCTTCTCAAATTAACTATCTTTGTCTTCTTTGAACAGGCTAGACAAAAAAAATTAAGCTTTGCCCTTGTCGACAAAAATTTCTTTAAATTTCTTTTAAGGCTTTGCAGGTCTTGTCTCTGAAAGCAGTTTTGAGGCTTGTTAAGTGCCACAAGGATGCAGAAGGACTGGCCAACTATTTAAATTCTAATGTTGAAAGGTTATAGTGGCAATATACGACCCTGATCTTGATTATTTAAATATTGCTGTCCTCAGTCAATTAGCTTTAATGATATTTAAAGTCTGTGGTAATTTTTTTTACCTTACCGACTCCATTCTCTCTCCTAATTTTTACCAGGAATGCGTCAAAAATCCATGAAGATTATCATGAGTAGTAATTTAAGTCAATGCCCAATGTTTCTCTTTATATCCCATTTTTCCATGTAGTGAGTGATGGTGGACAGGAAAGACAACTTGCCGAAAACAAGTTCACCATCCGTGTCTTGCCCGTCAACAACAATCCACCAGTTTTTGTGAAGTCCAACCCAAAAGTGAACCTATCAGAAGGAGGCATTTTCCCCCTTTCGTCTGAATTTTTGGAGGTCATTGATCCAGATACAGAACTCTCTAATCTAAAAATATCCATGACGGAGGCACCAAAACGTGGCTTGGTACGAAAAATACAGGAAGGAATAACTGTGCAAGTCCGAGCAGGTAAATGTCATTTGAAACCTGAAGAGATGAAATAGAAAAAAATTAGCATCCTTTTCTATAGTATTTAGGAAAATTTCTCTGATATCTCACTTAACTTGAGATTGAAAAATCAATCAATCAATAATTTTCGTTAAGTAATAAATCTTAAATATAAGTCGTGTTAGAAGGGAAACCAGAACATCATTAACAGAATTATCATGATCATTATCTTTTGCCTCATTATCAGTCTCACATAATCTTTATCATCATTGCCACTGTCTTGCTGGGAGCGTGAAAATGACAACTCTGGTATCGTTCTCAGCATTCTCATCACAATTCTTTTCATTAGTGAAACATCTGTTACCTTTTAATCAGTAACGTTGTTATCATCGTAACCACCATCATCCCACTACCATGACTATTATCTCTTCTTTGGTCACTATCATCATTACCACCGCCAGCAGCTGATCAATTTTATTATCATCAACATGGACCTTCTATCTACCACCTTTATATTCTATCCCCCCTTCACTACCAAGTTAATTAGAATCGTTTCCACCATTCATACCATATTCATATCCGTCATTAATCTCATTGTTATCGTTGAGATTACATCAGAGCTACCGGCTTATTTTCATTATCAGATCACCGGTATGTCCATCATTATTGTCTCAATCTATTTTAAACTAAGGATACATTTTTTTAATAATGATATTTTTTCATTTTCTACTCTCACTGGTTGATTTCACTTATCTCATTGCCAAATCTGATCCAAGAGAATAGCAAACAAAATGAGTAAATAAAAAACTCAAAATCTGATGACAGATACTCAAAAAGTCATGCCAAATGAATGTACGATTGCTCTGCACCTATCTCTTTGTTCTCATTGTCTTAAAGGGGACAGTTTTTCCTATGAAGATGTGGTGACCAGCAACCTTCAGTATGAACACATGGGCGGAGTCCTTCCTCCGATTGACCATTTGACCATTGCTGTGAGTGATGGGCAACACCAAGCAAGCAACACTGTCACATTCAACATTCTCAAAGTGGATAGATCTGCCCCTAAAGCACTGCCTATGGCTTCATGTTCTATTAATGTGACCGAAGGTGAGTTTTTTTTTTTAAAGTTTTGCAATTGAATTTTAAATTCATATTAAGGTTACATTAATGGGACATGGACATTTATATAAACAAATATAAAGTTACATATTTTTTCTTTGTAACGTCTTTTTTTTATTTTAAAAATTACATGTTTCAAGAGTAGATGAGGTATGGCTAAATTACTGATTATGCAGTATTATCAGTGATAAGTTTGAATCTGCCCTATTGGCCTTGCTTTGTATGGTTTGTCCGATGTGAGAATCAAACACAGCAACAGATAAGAGTAAACCTGAACAGTATCTATGAATCTAAGAGTAAATAAAGAACGGCACAAGATTTAGTTAAAAACTAGAAAGCAATTGAGGTTGCTATGGACAGGCAACATAGACTAGAGGTAAGCAAATATTATATTTCGCCTTTATTGACTTTATCAGTTCCGTCTCTTAATTATCTGAGTTATATGTTGATTCTTATCTAAATCTTGAATGATTTAAAAGTCTGATAGTCTCTTCATGATTGGCTTATGATCATAATGAATCAATACTATAAGTGTAAACCAAAAGTTATGAATCAGGCTGTGTGTGAATCATCTCTTCATTTGAGCCTTCAGAATAATAAAAAATAAAATGAAACTTTAATAAAGAATTTGGCAAATTTTCGAATGAAAAGAATTATTTTGTTGAGCTGAATACTTCTTTTGTTTTTAATATTTCTTAGGGACTTCTCTAAAGTTGGATCGTAATATAATGGCTTACTCAGATGAAGAAGACAGCGATGAAAACATTCTCATTACTCTCATAACACCGATAACACATGGCAGTATCGAGGTCTTGGCTCATCCCAAGGGGAGCACGGAAAGAAATAGAAGTAGGAGAGTGAGGGTAGGAGACAGTTTTACTCAGCAGGACATCAACGATGGAGCAGTGGGGTAATCTTACACTTTGACATTTCTCAAAACTGTATGGATTCTTAATCTTGAATACACATTAATTTTTTTTTTCAACTTTGAAACTAACGTAATGACTGCTGTAAGCTCCTATACAGCTGTTGTTTTATTATTTCTTTAACTCCCTTACTAATTTTGTATGTATTAGGTACCTGTGTGCATGAGGAAAGAATGAAAACTTTTCTTGACCACTATTTTTGGCAAATATTAATTAAATGCTAAGGATGGCTAACTTTACAAAATTTGAAGCAATTTGAATGGTTGCCTAAGTTTCTCTACACACTAATGATTCAGTTTTCTTTTAATTGATTTCCAACATTTTTAAAATAATTTGATACGGTATTTCTATATCTTTCACCTTTTGATAATTTGAGCGTGAACACTCGTTCCAATATTTACATCTCTACAGCTTTGTATCCGACCGTGAAATAGGTTCACGCGCTGTAACAGAGCTGGTGTACGTGAACGTTAGTGACATGGCCCGTAATGTGCTGCCTAGCCAGATTCTTGCTGTAATCATCATACCAGTGGATAATCAGCCACCCTCTGTGGTGATGGGGTCGCCGTTACAGGTAAGATGAGCTTAACTGTGTTCATGCTTTGAATCTTACCCCACATATTTCTCAAGCCGCCGTATGCAAAGACAATCTGAAAACTTCATGCAGCTCACGCCACTATCTATTTCATCCATGTGGAATCCTGTTGGTTTAAAGAAAGGTTATCTTAGTGCTGTATTTATTTCTCTTAGACTTTTTATTACTTTTTATTACAATTTCTACCTAGATTTACAATTTCGATTCACAAAAACTTCTCCTACACTTTAGGCTATTTAAACTGTGGAAGATAGTAGAAAAATTGAACTGTTTCTACAACTTCTTTTTTTTCTGGGTCAAAGGGAATTATCTTTAAATTCAGTTCTTTCATTAATTCAAATACGGTTTCAATTATTCATTAGTCTTCTGTTTTTGAGAAATATCAAACCATATTATTCAAGATAATGTACAATAATTCTCGTAGGCTATATAAAATCTGGGTAGTTTCAAAAAGATTAGTTAAACTATTTCAACTCGTCATATAATGCTTTGATGTCTTAACAGGTTGAGGAAGGTGGAGAGGTGAAGCTGACCACAGATCTTCTGTCAGTTATGGATATAGACACTCCTGTCAACCAGCTGGTGTTTGTTGTGGATACCAAACCCATTTTCGGGCATCTGGAAAACAGAAAACCCAGTCAGTATAGTTCAAAAAGAAAGATGTGATTTTTTTCCCCCTCATACCCATCTCCTGAGATCATTTCTAAATTTTTCTTTTCTAAATGGAACTGCAATTAATGATTTAAAAAAAAAAGCTGCATGAGTCTTTATGATTCTTATATAGATCATCTAAAAGTTGTAATAATGTGAACTAAAGAATAGAGAGAAAGATTAAGGAAAAAACTACTATGAAGCAAGGAGTAGATAAGTAAATAGAAAGAGAGAGAGAGAGAGAGAGAGAGAGAGAGAGAGAGAGAGAGAGAGAGAGAGAATGAAAGAGATAAAGTGTTTGCTCATGCCTATTTGTTTAGTTTTTAAATTTCGTAGCTTCTTCTAGAAACCTTGAAACTTTGTGTGAACAAGATAAGAATAAAGTAATTAAAAAAAATGTTTTTTTCCAGTGAAAGGATCTCAAGCTGCTGTTAGAGAAAAAGTTGACAGATCTTTCCCATTGGCCAATCTTGTGTCCGGATATATCTATTATGTTCAGTCTGACCACCTTGATAAAGAGCCAGCTTGGGACGCATTCCTCTTTTCTATCTCAGACGGGACGAATGAGTCCAACATGCAGCGCCTTAATATCTCCATCACAGTGAGTAAAAAATATAAGGAAAAGCAAACACTTACAGGAATGATGAAAAGTTTCTTCCCTCTTTGTACATTTTATTATATACTCTTCCAATCTTTTGTCTGAACTCAATGTCTCAATAACCAAGCAGCGGTTATTTTTTTTTTAAACTTCAGCGAGTTTTCTATCATCTCTATTGAAAAGTATCGACTCGATATAATGTTTCAAGAAAGAAAAACTTAAATAAATGAGCACCTATAGTGGTTATTAGTAAAATAATATACAGGCTATTGAAGAATAGTTCCTTAAATGCTGTATTACATTTAAAAACATCTTGTCATTGTATCAAATGTTTAGCCACAAAAAGTTGAAAAAAATATTCTTTGAGCTAAGTTAAGGCGTACATTGTGGTATTTTTTTAAACCATATCTTTCAAGTGTTAGAATATTGGTCAAATCCATTTTGTATCAAATCTGTTAATTTTTTTTTCTCTTCTTATTTTCATCCATTCTGCTTTTCATGATGCTTAGCTGACCAATGACGAGGCCCCACACATTGCGACTGAGCAGATCTATGCGCAGGAGGGTAAAGCTGTCAGAGTGACCAATATGTCACTCTACGTCACAGATCTGGACACACCCCCTCAAGACTTGATCTTCACCTTGGCCACGCCTCCCGTCAACGGGCAATTAATCAAAAAGGAATTTTCTGAAGATACCCCAGAAAGAGGTTTAGTCATTAAGGAAAAGGGAACTTTTACTTACCAGGTTTGTAATTCAAAATAATCAGGTTGAGTCTTTGAATTTGGCAATATGACTTACATCCCATGTGTCATTTGGCCTCAAAATTGGGCGTAAACCACTAAACAAAATATTTCAAATGTAGTTTATAGATTTTCAGAGACAATCTCTCACATTAAGTGGTAATGAAGGAAATTTATTCAAACTCAATGATATGCCAAAGTGTGTTTCATACCTTGAAATCACTTCACTTGTTCTTTACAACAAATTGACAACTAACTCAACGTGAAAAGAATGCAAAGAAACATAATACACAACATTGGAACGATGAAAAAAGATCTAATCAATAAACAAAATTGCTTTTGCACAACCTAAATCAGCAATGATGAATGTAATATTAAATTTCAAACCATAAGGGTTTCAAAATTCAAATAAATGTACTATTTTATTTCCTGGTCTTAGGACATCTTGAATGAGCTCATCCTGTATGTTCATGATGATGGTGAAACCACCAAAGATTCTATGACGTTTGCGCTCTTTGATGGAGACTTTAGTGAGACTAAGACTGTCAATGTGGTGATAGGACTCGTTGGGGATGAGACGCCGAGAGTCACTGTCAACAAAGGGCTGCGGGTACAAAAAGGTACTATAGTATCTTTTTTCCTTATAGTAACAAAACCTGCTAGAAAGAAAATGAATGACATAATTGGTTTAGAATAAGATAAGAGATGACAAAATTATATAAAATACACTTTATTATCCTTTGAGATTTTGTTTTGCTCTACAACGAAAATATGAAGCAAAAAAAGTGAGGCACAATGAATTGAAGATGAAATATCTGTATAAGGTAAACTTAAATGTACTGCCAAGCTATTTTGTTTTGGTATAAACTGAACCACCAGTTGAAATAGGTTACAAACATATTGTTAGCCTGAGTAGTCTTATCTTCTCTTTGAAAAAGTATTAAACTCTGTGCTCCTTCTATGAAAAAATATGTTTGTATGTTATGGCCGATGTTTAGCCTCATTAAAGTCACAAAACAGGAATTTTAAAATTTTTGTTTCTCATTTCCCTAGATTAAAAAAAAATGAAAAAAAAACTTATAAAAGTTGTTACTTAAGACACTAGGCGCAGTGGTCAAAGATAACTATTTTACAGTCAATATCGAAGTATAATTAGCTCACAAACTCACAAGTTAGTGTTTAGCACTTTCAAGTCAATTTTCTAAGTAAATTTATTCTAGCCAGTAATATCTCAGCTTTGTACTGTCAACAAACCAATATGGTTGGTGATTACTCTCTTAAAGTTACATCTAATTAAAGAAATTATATTAAGAGTTAATGAATTTAATTTTGTAAGTGTGCCTTTTTAATTATATCTATCTGATTTAATGTGCTCACAATTTTTTCCCAGATTCAACAACAATAATCTCAAATAAGGAACTTAGAGCAACTGATCTTGATAGCGATGACTCAGAGATTGAGTACACTATAGTGAAAAATCCAACTTCAGGGTACCTTCTCTATGACAACAATAAGCTCTCTTACACCTTAGAAGTCTCTAGAATTGCCAGGACTTTCAAACAGAAAGATATTGATTCTGGTGAGATATGTTTCACAATGTTTGTAGTCACGGTTGTTGTTGCTGTAGTAATAGTGGTAGTGGTAGTGTAGATGTAGTGGCAGTAGTATTAGTAGTAGTAGTAGTAGTAGTAGTAGTAGTAGTAGTAGTAGTAGTAGTAGTAGTAGTAGTAGTAGTAGTAGTAGTAGTAGTAGTAGCAGTAGCAGCAGCAGCAGCAGCAGCAGCAGCATTGTATTTGTCGGAATGACATTAGCAATTGCTCTTGTTGTATTCTGACCAATAAAGTAAGAAGGAAACTTAATTTAATACTTAGAGCCTCATTTATTTATAAATATGCAAAAGGGCCTTATAATATCAAACAATTAAAATGTTTATCACATCCAATAATCCCATCTTAGGTTTTATCCGCTACATCCATGGCCAAGATGATCTAACTGGGTTGATTTTGTTTAAATTCAAGTTGTCTGACCCGGAAGGGAATGAGTTGATCGACCAGGACTTCTTCATCACAGTAATTGGTAAGAACTCACAACTGAATTGTATATGCTTTTGTTTTGCTTAACTAAACTTTTTAAAGGATGAAAATGCATTGCATTACAATGCTCAACCATCATATAGAAGAAGACTTTCTCACTTCCAATAATGAGCATGTCACACACATTTACAAAAATGTTTATTTAAATATTTATATAATATTTCACCCTTTTTTTCTACAGATAACAGACTACCACCCACACTGGTAAACAAAGAGAATTTACTTGTCACTGAGGGTCAGTCGGCATTATTAACCACTGACCAGCTTGCTTTCTCTGATGGAGACTCTGAGCCTGGGAGCCTATCATACACGATATTGGAGGGACCAGACATGGGGCATCTGGAGCTGATAGGGCAACCAGGTAGGACTTGCATGATTGCCTTATAAAGTGTTCGTTATGTAATCTCTAATGAATTTTTACTTCAAGGTGTCCAAAATATTTCTGCACGATATCTCCCACTCAAATACAATAAATTCTACCAATTAGCATTGTAAGCAGGGGAAATGTAAACCTCCAGCCTCACACATATAAACACAAAATAAATAAAGTAGTCAGAAGAGACAAACCAATTGAAATTAGTTGTTAAATTGCTATTACATCGCAAATTAGGAGAAATTGCATTTATTTAATAAAGAAACATATTGTAGTCATCATTGTAATTTAAAAATACAGCATAATAGTTTTTTTCACTTAAGATTCTCAAATAGCTGTATCAGGATTGCCAAGGTTCTGTCCCTAAATTCATATCTCTCATTCTATCACAATATCTTGTACATAGGTACATGTTTTTCACCCAAAAGGAAGGATAGATATAAGTGATCTAGATTCCTTTCCAGGTGTTCCTATTGTGACGTTCAGCCAATCAGACTTGGCAGCAAGCATTGTCCAGTATGTCCACACCAGCCCAAAAGAGACCTACAGTGATGCATTCACTTTCATGGTATCCGATGGCTCAAATGAGGTAATACCAAGCAAAATGCAATTCCATGAAAATGTCTGGAGTATGGACTATTCCTAACTTACTCAACATCATTCGAAATAGAAGTTTGCATTATGATCTTTCCTTTGGAGAATAACAATATAAAAAGTTCCTTTTTTTAGAGAACAAAAAATAACAAAGGCTTGATCTTTATGTATGTAAGAACAAATTAAGTTGTATGAAACGATATTTATACTGATGAACACATGTTTCTTTACCATGTCTTGATAGCCATAAAGCTCAAGATTTGATTACAAGTAGAAATATCATTTGAACTGCTATATCATTATGTATGCCTGAGAAGCTTACAAAATATAACCTATGGTTTAAACTTAGGACACATAAAATTGGATTCTTCTAAGTGCTAAAACTGAAACGATTTGTTACAAACTTTGATGGCATATTGAAACATGAAAAAAAATAATAACACAAACTTTGACAGGTTTGAAGTAAATTTAGAATTAAAAAGGGAGTGCTCAATTCATTGAACCAATTTGAGTCTGCCTTTATTTTTTTAAATATTTCAACATGTAAGAGCAAAATAAATCGTATGTAGATTTTGACAATAACATATTCTCTCACAAAGTTGTTATATGTAAGTAAGGATAAAATTATGCGTCAAAATTGTAGTCTATAAGTTTTAACTTAAAATGGAGTCTATATCTGTGCTTCTCACTCACCTCAGATTGTGCAGTCCTTCCACATCAGCGTGCTTCCAGTTGATGACGCCATCCCTGTGGTGACCTGCAATGGTCTAAGGGTACAGGAAGGTGTCAGGAAAATTCTGTCCGAGTTTGATCTCAAGGCTGTGGACCTAGACACTAAGGTGAGCAATAATACTGTAAAAAACAACTGACTTTGATTGAAGAAAATTACATAATACTGCTCATGCTTATGGGATAATGCAGCAAATATATTGGCAATGATTTGCCTTGTTTATTATGATAGTGTAAGATAAACTTTGTTTTGAAAGGTAAGTAATCCTGCCATTAAGATGAAGGATTGGAATACAAGGAGTGAGAAAAGAGGAAACTGGGGACGGAAAAAAAGAGGGAAACTGAAATAGAGAGAGAGAGAGAGAGAGAGAGAGAGAGAGAGAGAGGGAGGGGGAGAGAGAGAGAGAGAGAGAGAGAGAGAGAGAGAGAGAGAGAGAGAGAGAGAGAGAGAGAGAGAGAGAGAGAGAGGGAGGGGGGGGAGAATGTAATACCTAAACGTTACTTCAAAATTTAAAAATTCCCCTTTACTTTCTTGCCTCTTCATAGGAGAATCAGATAAAATTCACAGTGGTTGAACCACCTTCACACGGTAGTCTTGACCTCTTGACATCAAATGATGAGCATGTCATGGCTTCAATCTTTACCATGGAAGATATCTATGAGAATAGGGTGAGCTACCAGCACGACGGGTCTGAGACAACCACAGACTACTTTCTCTTCCTAGTCTCAGATGGCACTAACAACAGATTTTTCCTTCAGAACGACCAACCTGCCTTGGGTGGCATCAAGACTCCACAGGTAAAAGGTTCTGTCAAAACGGTAATATTGTGATGATAAAATAATGTTCATTCAAGCAGATTCGGAAGTCTTTTACCTCCTGATATTTTCCAATAATGCACTTATGGTAAGACAAATATATGCAAAGAAGAAAAAAGAGAGGTTGCATTTAACACAATAAACGAGACGAGGGTAGTCTTATAGTTCATTGTTATGTCAGTAACACTCGGCATAACAAACATTGGCAAACTTTGGTTAAAAATTGAAACACTTACACACATGAAATGAATACAAAAAATTCCTATTAATTGCTTTTCTGTTCTTTTGCAATAGGATTTCCCCATCACAATTCTACCCATGGATGATGGGATGCCAGTGCTTAAGATAAATATCGGCCTACAGTTTCTCAAACAAAGTTGGGGAGAGGTAATAGAATTTGTTTGAAAATCATCCATTATAAGCGATTGTCTTATGATCTAAGATTGTGTAACATAATTTGTGAGCTACAGTTTAATAACACACAATTTTGAACACACTCGCTACCGGTAATCTAGTAGTTAATCAATTCTGAACAAGCATCAGGCTGGTGAAAAAGTATAGTGGTGTGAAAGACAAAACTGACTGGTTTTCACGATTTATATTATGAATTTGTGTTCTTTATCTTTATTACGGTTAATTTTCATATTCTGATGAAATTAAACATACTACAATATATGTTTTTAGACAGGGAATGTAATAACAGCGAGAGAACTGTCAGCTTCAGACGAAGACACACTATCATCCGAGATTATGTATGTGATAACAGAACCACCAAAATTCGGAATCTTGGTGCACAAGGCAAAACAAGAAAAACAAGTAACTTCCTTCTCCCAAGGTAGGTCGCACAAGATCTGGAAAGAAAAGAAAAATATTTATGCATATTATATGATTTTTAGGCACAATGCTACTTAAACTATATCTCAACCAATGTACTTTTTCCCTTATTTGCTCTTTCTATCCATTTATTTACCCATCTATCTATCTCTGTCTTTCTATCCCTTTATGCTATCATTTATTGTGGAGCAGTAGCTCTATCTTTTATTGTCCAACGTATGTTTTTAATAGCTGTCTCAGAAGAATGGACATAACTAATTTTAATAGCAAAGATTCCCATGACTCACATACAATAGCCTTTACCATCTACAACCCTGTCCGATCAGATGATGTAGACAAGTCTAGGGTTCATTACAAGCTGACTGGCCAAAGCCCTGACATGCAGGACAGTTTTGTGTTTGACCTGATGGACTCTAGGCCCAACATCCTGCCGGACAATGTGTTCCATGTGAAATGGTCAGAGATCAGCCTGGGTCTTCCAGTATTTAATGTCTCAGAAACACAAGGAGTTCTACTTGTACCCGTTCTCAGGAAAGGCAATCTCAAACAGGTACAAAGGAAATCTGTGAATATTTATAACTATGATTTAGAATGAATAAGTTTTTCAGAAATTCTAGGTACCGGGTATCTATGCAATCTAAGTTGAAAACAAATAATATAAATTAACATTTTACTATTAGCCAGGGTTGAAATCATGTGACTGTTTTATTAATTAGCACCTAGTCATCTCACCCGGCCCTTATTGACTTTTTGGTTGCTCTTAAGGATGTGAGGAGAAATATCGGACAGTAGTTAAGCTATATTAGCCAATAAATTAATGATATTTACACTAAATACATTTGGCTGCATTATTATGGTTATGATGCCTACCTGTTTTTATGTCATTTCTAATATGTGTGTGTATATATATATATATATATATATATATACTAAATACTCTCTCTCACTCTCTATTCTTTTCTTTCCTTCTCAGTATACTATAGTGACATGCACCATGATCCCAGGTTCAGCAAGGTCAAGAACAGGTGTAACAAGTCCTGGTCAGCAGGACTTTGTGGAAAACTCTTTACAGGTCAGTTTCACTTATCATGCCTAACTACAAATACAAACTACAACCACAAACCAATCCTACTGATTACGTACAAAGTATTTCCAGTAAATCAGCAGTAAGCATTTTATACTAAGTAGAGTTTACCAAAAGTTAAATATTCGTAGATGGGATCAGGGTGCTTTCTATATGTGCACTAAATATGCGCAGTTGGTAATGAGAGGAAGTCGGGGCTTGATTACACACAGATGGTCTTTTAATCTTATCAAAGCTCCTTAAGATCTAAAGCAATGGAACTATTTCATTCTTTTTTCCCGTTAAATCCTTTTAAATTGTAATTCTGACCCAATGTTTTCAAGTTGTTTAGATGTTGTTGGGTAGGTATAATAATTTTAATAATTAAAAAGTTGTTGTTTCCACGAAATAACAAAAGTACTATTTTAAAGCATGAACAAGTGTTACATTCTTTGAAACAAAATTGCCCAAATTACTGGCAACAAAGATAAACTGCAGCTTAATTAACGATAACTTTTTCTTCAGTTTTGATGAAAAAATTTAATTATTTTTTTTGCATTCTACGTTAAAGTCAAATTCTAAAAGTAGCTGAAGAAGATTGTATAAAAGGTTGAAATATGGAACAAAAGAAAAAGAAGCACATGCCAAAGTCCACACAGGCTCACCATTCCTGTTCCAACCATTTTAAGTAGAATTGGATGAAATAGTTAAAGAATAGATGGTTGGTTGTTGTTTGTTTGTTTGTTTTTAAAGAAGAAATAGAAAGCAAGAAAGAGGAGAAATAGATTATTATGAAGAACAAATTAGTTTGCAAAAAATAAATAAATAAATAAATAAATAAATCAACCAATAAAAAGATTGATCCATTATTCCTGATGACAAAGCACTTATTTACTTCACTTAATATGTATAGCTAGCAAATGCAATGGTACCAGGGAAAGAGACATACATTCATAGTTTCTACTTGAAATAAACAATAGATTGTGTCACTTAATTTTCTCTCACCCCAGATTCAGTTTGATGAGTGGCAGGAGAGTCAAAACTGCCCTGTCATCATCAATGACGATTCTGTTTTTGAAGGTCCAGAGGTTTTTTACGTCCAGTTGACCTCTCCAACCTTTGCTCTTCCAGGTCAAGTTACCAAAGCTGATATAACCATTTTTGATACAGAAGATGGTAAGAAAAAGAGAGACTCTATTTACATCCTTTCTTAAATCAATATCTTACTTTTATGGCAAGAGAGTGATTGCGGTTTTTTGTAGAGGTATACATCTCTCAACTGATTTCTGCATTGCTATTATGTACCTTTGTTGTGCCCACGTTTTACTTTGAAATGGTCTTATTCTAATTTGCCAAAGCTGCTGATCTTATATTTTTCATCAAGATTTTCTTCACGTTGAGAAGACAGAGAGAGAGAGAGAGAGAGAGAGAGAGAGAGAGAGAGAGAGAGAGAGAGAGAGAGAGAGAGAGAGAGAGAGAGAGAGAGAGAGAGATTTAAATTCCCAAAATCAATCAATGGCAAATGATTTGAGAGAGTTTAAAACATATAGGAATTATTTTTAAAAAAGGTTTAAAAAAAGATATACAATTATAAGGTTTGTATATTCATACTGTCGATTTAATTTCTTTTTTTTTTTTTTAGTCACATATTGGTTTAAGTAACATATTCTTTACATAAATATTCTTTTAAAACTCATTTGTCCAGAGCCAACACTCCAATTTATAAATGACGTCATACATATCAAAGAAACAAATGATTATGTCATGGCAATCGTGGAGCGGTCAGGAGACATCAGCCAAACAGTTTCAGTGATCTGTTCCACGTCATCTAAAACAGCAACTGGCAGCAGCCTTGGAGGACTAGAGTCAGGCTCAGATTACATCTCAAGGGGAACAAGTAACATCTACAGAGTTGTCTTCCCTCCTGGGTTGACTCAAGCTGCTTGCGAAGTGAAGGTACAACTTGATCCTTAGCTATGAGTAAACATAAACAGAGTAAGAGAGAGAGAGAGAGAGAGAGAGAGAGAGAGAGAGAGAGAGAGAGAGAGAGAGAGAGAGAGAGAGAGAGAGAGAGAGAGAGAGAGAGAGAGAGAGAGAGAGAGAAAGAGAATGATAGAAAGGTAAGAGAGAAACTTACTCACATATTTATACAGATAATAGTGATGGGAAAAATAAAATTATGAATGTTATGTTTCATTTCTGTCGCTGTAAATAATAAATATAAACATGGATGATGCAGATATAATTGTACTTTTTTTTTTTCAAGACTGATTTAAATTTGCTGCATTTTAACTAATTTTTCATCAACTTTAAATCATTTTCATCATATAAAATTTTGTATTCTTAATTTTTGTGTCTGATACTGTTTTTATGCAACCAAATGTAGTAAGGCAAATAGGGAGAAAGTAGTACAAAGCAAAGATTAAACTTTTGCAATCTGTATTTTTTTAACTGCATAAGAAATAATGTACTAATTTATAATACTGTTGTATAATTATACATTATCCAACAACAGATAATTGATGACAGCCTTTTTGAGACTACAGAGCAGTTTCAGCTGAAATTATCTTCCCCTTCCCATCCCGCCACCCTTGGACCAATTAAAACATCTGTTGTTATCATAGAAGGTCCTAATGATGGTGAGTCTTGGGTTTAATATGGATAGTTGTTTCATAGAATTTTGAGGATTCTTTTTACTTAAATAGCATGCACTGATCCCAAAAATGAATCCCATCTTTGCTTAACAGCTCTTCTTTGAAAATTGTTTTTGTTATGAGTTTAAAGAGAAGGAGTTTAGTGTTAGAAAAGGCGTTTAAGTTTACATTGTCAACTTAAATTTTGAAATTTTTAAGCTTATCATTCACTGTACTATTCTAGATTCCAGCCTCATTCTATCAGCTGTAACCCTAACAACAGTATATACGGTTGCTAGATAATTTTTAAAATGAAGTTTTTGAGATCTACACCTATATAACTCTCGAGTTGAAAACATCCTTTGCATTATTTTGAATCATGTTTTATGTGTAGTAACAGTACCAAGTTAATTATTGGATGCAAAAAACTTCTTTTTTTAATACTTTAATCTTCACAATAGCAGTGTTTCTAAACATTAAATTTGGTTTTGTATTGGTAAAAGAGCCCAATTTTATGGTTTTATCAAATGCAGCAGCGTCTTTGGTGTAACAAATTTGCACTCAATATTAATACATATTTAGACTTAAAAAAAATATGAGATAAAGGTACAGACTCAAACATTATACCACATGAACCATTGATACTAAAATTCCCTAGAGTCCATCATTTGTCTGGGGAATACCAGTCTATCCTTCCCGGAAAACAGTGAGAAGATCCTAGTTCCAGTGATTCGCCAGGGGTCAGACTTATCCAAGAGTTCCTCTGTGTGGTGCCATACCCGTTTCACCAACCCCATCTCTGCAGAGCCAGGGCAAGACTATACTCCTACCTCGGTCAAGGTCATCTTTGGCCCTGATCAAGTAGTGCAGGTACTGTGATTTAATTGAAATGTTAACAAATATGATTATTATATTCATATTAACTTTTGGAAGGAATTAACTTTCTTAAAACCTCCTTCCCAGAAAAAAAGCGCTGCAATTTGTATTATGATAAATTATTCAATGTCTACCATTACATTCAAAAGCCCAAGTTGTAGGAGTTTACAAGAGTAACAATTGTGAAAAGACTATGATGAATCATTACAACTATTTTGTATAACAATTGCATAACAATGATTGAAATTGATTTAATTTTGATTTTTCTGTTTTTGATAGTGGGTGATACAGATAAAATGTCTGCAACAGAAAGTATCAGCAACAAAATGTATAGAATATATATGATTGATTGGTTTAGTGATTCTTTTGGTTGATCCTTCTTCAAATGATGATTTCAAGTTGAATCAAGCATATCATGTGATTATTGTAGATGTGTCATGTTGAACTCTTGGATGATGAACTTCATCCTCACCTGGAGGGAAACGAGACACTAGAGGTGTTCTTGAGTTCAGCAACAGGAAGCAGAATAGAGAAACCTGCCTCGACCAACATCACTATCTACGACCAGCATTTGGATCGTAAGTGAATTGAAATTAAGAGAGACAAAAGAAGAAAAAGAAAGATAGAGAAACAATATGATAGAGAAAGATGAGAGAGACAGAAAGAAATATAGATTGATAGTTAAATAATGATATAGATAAATAGAGAGAGAGAGAAATAGATATAGATAGGTGGTTAAATAATTAGATAGATAAAGAGGGAGAGAGAGAGAGAGAGAGAGAGAGAGAGAGAGAGAGAGAGAGAGAGAGAGAGAGAGAATAAGATAGAGAGAGAGAGGTGATTGGCTAAGGTAAGAACTCCTTCAATGAGATTCTATCTCGTCCAGGCCCACTGAGGTTCACAATAATTTCTCCTAAAAAGGCTGCTCTCTAACTCTCTCATTTGTTGAATAAATTTTTAGGAGAGCTTGCTAGATTCATGATGCTAGATTATAGCCTTTAAAAGAAAAGGCAACTCTTTCATTTTATAAATCTTGCTTTACCATTTACTTCCACCATCTTTAGTTCCAAGATTCAGCTTTAGTTCAGAAAGCTACACTGTTGAGGAGATCAATAGCACTCTGAGGGCCTCAATCATACGTCAAGGGGACATCACTCTGGAGGCTTCCGTTATCTGCTACACTCGTCAACAGAGTGCCCATGTTGTTGTAGACTTTCAGGAGAGGCTTCTGTCAAATGCCTCGCGGGTGGTGTTTGCACCAGGCGAGATAGTAAGTTACATTACTCATTATGAAGCTAAGATATTATGGACAATAAAACAGACGTTTTAATTGCCAAATGTATTTTATGTTTAATGAAACTGTTGTTTGCAGACAGTGACAAACAACAAGGAAAGGGACTGTTAACAAAAAACATATGCATCTTGAAAGACAGTCTCATATTTATCCAGCTCGTTTTGGAGAATAAAAAACTCTCTCTCTCTCTCTCTCTCTCTCTCTCTCTCTCTCTCTCTCTCTCTCTCTCTCTCTCTCTCTCTCTCTCTCTCTCTCTCTCTCTCTCTCTCTCTGTCTCTCTCTCTATCTATCCAGCTTTTCCAATCTCTATAACTTATAACAATCATTTAAATTGTACTGCTCCAGAAATAAACAAGTTCTTTGTGCTCTCAGGGTCTTACTTAGCAGTTTTAACTGTTTGCAGGTGAAGCTGTGACAAAGGCAAAATCTCAAGATATTTTAGTGATAATTATGCTTGTTTGTAAAAATTTTTTTGGATGTTGAGATTAATAACACGCCTATTTTACCTATTTAAATTGCAACCGCTGTTCTTAAATTTAGTGATATAAGATATTTGGGATTTATCTTTTTGCAAAGTGCATGTGAGGTATTCATAGAGAGCAAAAATATGTTTTGATTGTCAAACTCACCTTTGATATTATTATGCTTCAGTTTAAAGTCTTACTATTCTGTCACCCTCCATGGAATCCACTTCACTCCAGAGCAAGCCTTGTATGGTGGTCATTGAAGACGATGTAGAGTTTGAGCCAGAAGAATCCTTCCTACTAAAACTTATATCACCTGTGGGTCCTGCGGGAGTTGGTGCCAAGCTGGGAGAGCCAGCTACTGCTACTGTGACCATCAGCAATAATGAGGATGGTAAGTGCCAGAAAAGCTTCACTATCGAAATGATAAGTGTCAACTTTTAATGTTTAGAGTACCAACAATAACGTTGATAGTAATAATATGTAGTGTAAGCTTTATTTAAAATTTATTAATTAATTGATTATGTAGTTTATAGCTGTTGTTACGGCCACAAATACGACTAATCTGTAAAAGTAAAGTAAAATGAACAAAAGAAGCTATAGTGGAAGTAATATAATATTGCTGGCAATGGTAGTAGTAGTAGTTGTAGCAGTAGTAGCAGTAGCAGTAGCAGTAACAGTAGCAGCAGCAGCAGCAGAAGCAGTAACAGCAGTGGTAGCAGCAGCAGTCGTAGTAGTAGTAGTAGTAGCATAAGTAGTAGTAGTAGCTAATGTAGCATTAGCAGTAACAGTAGCAGTAGAAGCATTTTCAAGAGATTTTCCAACTACATCAGTTTTTGACTGTTGTAAAAAAGCCCCTCATAAAAACCACTGCTTCAGAACAAAAATTAAAGATATTTGTATTACAGAAAGTCCTCTTTGTGACAACAATTAGTTTGTGTCCAGAGATTATGAAAGAAATGGAAGTTTTTTTGCGTTTTAATAAGTCGTTCTACCTTAACTATGCACTTTTGATTCATTCAGAACCTAAGGTACAACTGGATAGAGCCGCATACAGCATACATGAACCAATAAACAAACAAAAGGTGAATAATGTGAAGATCAAAGTTGTTCGCACTGGTGATCTCAGTGATGAAGTCAGAGTGAGATGTAGCACAAGGGACGGGTCGGCTCATTCTGGATCAGACTACAACCCGAAATCTGGGGTGTTGACCTTTGAACCAGGTGAACAAAGATAGTGTTATGGATTTCTTTTTTGACCCGAGTTGTTTAAAAATCTGGACACATAAATTATTAATTTCATTATTCAAACACATTTTGGTCATATTTTTTCAACAAAAGATATGGATCCATATTCTAAATAATACCCTATATAAAAGGCTGAGTAGGTTTTGAGGGAATATTTGAGTGATTTAATAGTTCTTTTCTATTGGCTAGAGGAGATTTACCCCTGAGAATTTTTCAGAAATACTAATACAAACTTAAATACAAGGACAACTTGAATAACAAAAGCAGATTGCCTCTTTTGTATTTTCTGGGGTTGGCAAATTTTTTGCAGTGTAAATTGGCCTTAAATTAATATCTTCCAAAACACTCCATGATTCATAGATATATGTGAAACAGACTGATAAGTAGAAAGTATATGTTTGGATACATAACAGAGGAGGAAGAAAAAAATAGAGGAAGATAGATGGCAAGATAATCTTTTTCAGTCCTTCACTACATCATTAATATGAATTTTTTGGTCAAAAGTTTTAAGATCATGTTAAATATTGCTCAAGGTCTTGTCTTTCTGTAAAATTCAAACCCTGTAGACTTCATTGAAACGTTTAATAGATATTTGTAGGAAAAAAATAAAGTATACAAGATACCCAGTCACACTGGATTTATGAACGGGTCATTTTAACAACTACCAACATTTATGAATATGAATATCGTACAGAAAAAAAAGAAAGAAAGAAAAATTACCATAAGCGGGACAATTATAAGCTTCAGTGTAATTTTAAAAAGATGATTTTGAGACTGTAAGTCCATCAGACACAAGTGTGGTCTTGAATAAATTAAAATTTTTCTCGTGAAGAAAAATGTTTCTGATAATATTTTTCTTCAAAATAATGCAATAGTTCATACTTCAGACCGTGAAAACTTGCACTTAGCAATGCCATTATTGTTTATCAGGTTGAAATTATTAAAATAATGATTATACTGATGTCTCTTCATTTACAGAAATGAAAAAAAAAGGTTACTCGAGAAAAGCAGTAGAGCTAATAATGTTAAGTCAGTTGCAATTCAGAGGAAGTATTAAAATGATCTGGTCATCATGCATGTTTAGAGTAAGTTCACCAAGTGACTGTTTTCACAGGTCAAAAGGAGCAAGAGTTTGAAGTGAATGTTCTATACAACAGTGCAGTGGAGTGGCATGAAGACTTCCGGGTGCAGCTTGGTCCAGAGGACCCTGCAAATGCCAAGTTTGGTTCCATCACCAAGGCAACCATCACAATTTTAGACACTCAGATTTCGGGCAGTGTGATCTTACCTGCAGCTCCAATTGTAAGTGAACAAGAGAAAGGTTGACCATGAAAAAAAATGAAGGTTTCATTTATTATTCCATCATTGATTTATCTTCTCTTTGTCAATTGAAGATAATTTACATATCAGCAAAAATATTCTTGTTCCATTGCCTGTGCATGATATTTACCTAAGCGTTTTACATAGTCCATTGATTTTACTTTATCCTGATTCTGACACAGCCACTGCTTCTCTTATAATCATGTCATTTTATTTTTCCAACATAATATTGATGAGACAATCTTTCATACTCTAGATTTTTAATTTTAATTTTGAGTCAAAATTAAACTTGCTTAATGAGAAGAATTAGTTCATTTTGCAAAACCCATACTTTTTTTAAATCCTTTTAAACGCCCATAATCTTGACAATTCAAATAAGAAGAGTTCCATAAACTATTGCATTTTTTGCTTGAATTTATAGTCTAAAACTATACACCTTTAGAAAAACATATTTTCTTCCTAGTGGGATTAACTGACCTTAATCTAAACAACTAATATTATTTTATACTGCCCTTAACAATATAATCATTATAGTAGGCTGTGTTCTAATCTTTCTTCGCCAGGTGGTCTCTCTTTTATATTTTGATGATGCAAAGCAGGGAATGAGTACGGATCCATCTCCAGGATATCCTGTCGTCTGTATCACAGTAAGAAGCTGCCTGTGCCGTCAATATACAAATATCGATTTTTTGTAAGAACTTAGATTATTTTCAAAAATAAAGAAAATGTTCTGTTACCATTGAAAATTTGATGTCATAAAACTACTTTCTTGCATACTAAAGTTTAAAATTTCAATCATGCACAAAGTTGTTGGAGTTTTAATTCAATAAGAGATCAGTTACTGTTGATACCACCAATTAAGAAACAAGAATAGCAAAGTTTAAGAACTGTCCTCCGTTTTTTTTCAGCCTTGTGATGTTCAATACCCAGAATCCCCAACAACTTCCACCTTGTGCATGGAGTCTAGAATCAACCAATCAGCTATTTCTTATCAATGGGAAGTGGCTATGCCTGCAATAGAGGATGGTGTGACCCCTATGTTTGTCAAAATCACAGACAAGACGCTTTTTACGGCTGTTGATCAAAAAGTCTTGGACAGTATTTATTTTAGACCATTCTTTCAGGTATTTCTTTTTTTCTAGTTGCATAATTATAACAAACGAAAATAAGTTTTCTTTGACATAAAAATTTACTTGATAAATTTGTCTTATATCTTAAGACAAAAATATGAATCCTGCCATTGCAAAAGAAGAAAAAGCTAAAGTCTAGGCATATGCTTTTCAAATTGAGTTTACTGATCACAAGATAGGGGCCCAATGATTATAATTTTTACAAGTTTGATAAATGTATTTTATGAAGTTTCCTGAGATTTTTGAGTGTTTTGGGATTTGAACTACAACACTTTGATAGGATTTTCAGGTGTTCTTTATTCACAGATCCGATGTGTAGCCCAACCTATTCATGAGAACGGCCACCTTGGAGTTCCCCTAAGATCCCTGCCCATCACTATAGGCCACAACAACCCAATCTGCAAGGCTGTGTCCACAACAGCAGTGAGCAACAGTTATCTGTCCTACCAGGCTCAGTCGTTTTTGGCCAGCCTAGAGTATGTGAAGCCTGCCCAAGCTGACACGGTTCATGCAAATATGGTGCATATATCGGTGCAGGTGCGGTATTGGTGAACAGGGTGGGGTTAATGTGAAGGACATTTATATTTGGGTAATCATCACACTCTGATCTCCTTGAACTTTCAACAATATGAGTGTTTATTGGGAGTGGTTGGAGAGTATATAATGTTCTTGTGAGTGTGTTTCAGTAGTGTTAAGGGTAAAGTTCTTACACGGAAATTAATGTAGCAGTACAGAAAATTAGTATTCATAGATGTATATAAAAACACGTTGAGTCTCTTGCAGATGAAGTATTTAAGTGCTCTGCATCAACCAGATCCCTCACCAAGATGGCATGCTTCCCCTGGTGTCCACAATGCCCTTGCACAACCTGCGCCTGCTGCTGTCAGAGCCCATCTACAGACAGCAACATGTCTGCTCTAACATCATCACTGCTAGAGAGAGAGAGCCACTTCTTCTCAATTATGGATTTCTAGATGATTCTGTGTCATCAGGTGACACCACCTCATTACCCTCAGATGACGCTTCCGCAAAAGAAAGCAAACTTAAAGAGCAGACAGCAGATAAAAAAAAATCACAGTTGCCTTTTGGCCCAGGTTTTGATTTCCCACATCAATTTGATGGAGCTCTACGTGGAGAGAGTGCTTTACTTTTGTACAAACATCTCAACCTAAAGACTTGTACCTGGCAGTTTGATGTTTGGTAAGTCTTTAATTATTAAAATAAATAAGCTAACTACTATTAGAACTTTTCAAAAAATTTAAATCTTTTGTGTTTAAAAGATCACATTATTTTCCCACATACATATTTAAGAATTATTTGATATTACAAGCATTTTATACAAATTGATTGTAGCCAATCTTTTCAGATTTGAATTGATCTTTAATTTACACTTTCAAAGATGCCTTTTTTAAAGGGTGCATTTTCAAGCAAAACAGATATTGTGATACATTTCGAACATGTTCTCTTCAAGTCAAAAGCAGTGTTGAAGAAGTAAGCCTGTGTGCTAACATGCACCATATCACATTAGTGAAAAACGCTTTATAGATTGACATGAGATAACCACATGTGTAACAAGTGATCAATATAGTGACCTTTAATGGTCAACACAAACCCTATCAGTTGTCACATCAGTCAATCAAAATGTGAAGTCTACCAAATTCTTCCATGGTCACTCACCAGGTATCACATGACAGAGCTGCTTGACCTTTGTGGAGGTCAGGTTGTGTCAGACTTCCAGGTCAAGCATGGAGCTGAGACTCACCTGACTGTGAGAGTGCCACTTCATGTCTCTTATGTGTTTGCTACGGCTCCTATTGGGTGGGGATCTTTGGAGCATCGAACAGAAATGGAGGTTTCTTTCTATTATAAGTAAGTTGTATGAGCTTTGATGTATTTACTTTCACAAATAATGCAAAAAAAATCCGCTTTACAGTAAATAAAAATTTAGAGCAACAAGCATCTTTAAAAAAAACAACTAAAATGTTCTTTCCAGATTGTCTAATCTGTGAAAGGTTTTTCTTTGGATAAACTTTAAGAGAATTATTCTTTCTCACTTTCTTATAGTGGACAAGAAAGCTTTCAAACCCATTGTGGAAATCAAACATTTATTGTTAGGTTACTACCTTTGCTTTAAAATCTTTCTGTGGATTATTTAATTTTTCATTAAATTATGAAATCTAAATAGTATCTGTTCAAAGGAGTAAAAGTAAGACCAACCTACAGGCATTACAAGCATTATTTATATACTCTTAAATTTGGTTAATGACAACTCAATTGGTTAATGAATGTTGTTGTTGTTGTTGCTGTTGTTATCATTATTATTATTATTATTATTATTATTATTATTATTATTATTATTATTATTATTATTATTATTATTATTATTTTTATTATTATTATTATTATTATTATAATTATTATTATTATTATTATTATTATTATTATTATCATCATCATCATCATCATCATCATCATCATCATCATCATCATCATCATCATCATCATCATCATCATCATCATCATCATCATCATCATCATCATCATCATCATCATCATCATCATCATTATTATTATTATTATTATTATTATTATTATTATTATTATTATTATTATTATTATTATTATTATTATTATTATTATTATTATTATTATTGGTATTGCTGTTGTTGTTGTTGTTGTTATTTGTGTTTTTATTATTAGTACTGTTACTCTTTATATCACACACTTGACAGCTCCGTGCTCTGGCAGGCAGGGCTAGAGACAGAGGGCCGCCAGGGTGGCAGGCTGCAGGTGGTCAGGATTCTCATCGCCAATGATGGAAGGCTTGTAGTGGAGTTCCGGACACAGGCCAAGTTCAGAGGTCAGGGTTATGGGCTTAAGGATTCAAAATTAGTCTCAAGATAGACTAATTGGAAATCGTAAAAATATAGCTCGGGTTCTTATCATGAATATCATTATTTTGTTAACATTTTTTCTTTCCTTTTAATATCTCTCTTATGCTAAGTCACATTTTCACTTATTTCACTATCTGTTTACTCTCTTCATTTATTAATTTATATATCTCTGGCTTGAACGTTTTCTCTATTTATCTTATTGTTTGGCTTTCTTAAGTAAGCGTTTATTTATGTTTTCCTTACGCACTAGTTTTGTCTTTTGCATTGTCGCTCTTACTCTCTCTCTCTCTCTCTCTCTCTCTCTCTCTCTCTCTCTCTCTCTCTCTCTCTCTCTCTCTCTCTCTCTCTCTCTCTCTCTCTCTCTCTCTCTCTGTGTGTGCTACCCTTTGTTTCTTTCTCTTTCTTCATTTCAGTGTGTATACCTGTATACATCTGTACCTCTGGCTCTCATCTTGTTTCTGTGTGTCTTTTCATCTTTTGTTTTACTAGTACCTGTTACAGTCTTTTTCCGTTTGTATGCCTCCCTTTCTCTCTGACTTGCTATGCCATTTTAAAAAATATATAATGTGCACCATTGAATTTAGTGAATGATCTGTAAATTATGATCAGATGAAATAAGCAAACCAAAAAGCACGTCCATAAAAGAGGGAAGAAAAACAATAACAAACACTTGAAAAAAGTGTATGACACTTTGACTGTCTCCATCCTCTTGATTATTATTTCAGGGCAGTTCTTGGTGCAGCATCCAACTTTGCCAGGTGCCACCAGTAAAGTCATATCGACTTTGACTTCCAGTGTAACCTTTGACCTTGAACTTATTTGGTCTCAAGCTACATATGACAGTCCACATCAAGTGTGGAGGGCCACAAGTAATTACAATGTCAAGGTCAGCAATGGAAACCAGCACAAAACCAATTCATTTTATTCTCCTAAGTTAATCAAGACCTCGTATTATTCAGTCACACTGCCCTATTTCTTTTCTTCTTTTCCCAACCATCGCCCAATCTTCTTCCTGTTCTCCCTATCTCCTTCTTCCCCTCAGCTTCATCAAAATTTTATCCAGGTGAATACAACAAAATATTGCATTAATTTTTTATTAAAGTAATAGTTGTTTTATAACTATCCTCATGTGCCCAAAAGTAGTTTCTCTCAATAGCTTTTTACCCCTGTATCAATTCATCATAATTAATATTTTGGTTTTATTGATTGTAATGCCAAGAATTTTATGGGCTCACCAGGACTATAGTGGTGTATATACTGTTGAGCTAATTCCTTGCTTAGTTCCTGCCACTCAAGCATTTGACCCCTTGGATGATCCTTTGCCCTGCAGTGCACGTGAACCAGAGAGGTCAGTCTTTAACACTTACTGCTCTGATGTGCTATTTTCCCTGTATTTTTTTTTCTAGTCATGTAAAAATGGTCAATTGATAACACAAAGGGGCGAAAATAACCTTTGAATTATATTGATCTTATTAAATGCTTCAAACTAAACTTTCCAGAGGCAGGTAAAATCTGTTTAAATGTCTATAAACTTCATAAAACTGCTTTAATAGCCACTCGAATTTCATGGTAACAATGAGTCAGATGCTTCATACATTTACAATTTGGCATATAAGTAAATGTAAGCTTTAAGATTCCTAAAAACTAGGACCCATTCTCAGTTTTGGTCGCAGCATACTTACAATAAAAATTTAGAGGAAAAAATGACCTAAAAATCAAGTAAACTCGTTTCTTCACAGGTTCCAAGTGCCTATCTCATTCCAGCAGAGCAACCGGCCTGTACCACTAAGCTACTCCCTAAATACAGAGTTCCAGCTGACAAACAATGCTAGAATGTTCCTTATGGATCCAAGGACGCAGGGCATGGCTGAACAGGACTGGGAGTTCAGTGGGACCTTTTCTAGAGGTATGTGATGATTGGAGGAAGAGAAGGGAGGGAAAAAGAAAATAAAAATAAGGGCGAGAAAGAGAGAGATTTACTGAAAGGTAGATATAAGGAGAACGGGAAATGGGAAAAAAAAAAGATAATTAGTTATATTACAGATTTTGCACATAAATTAAAAATTAATGAGTGGAGAGCAAAAAATATAAGTAGTGCAATGGATAATAGATCATGCTATCAAAAAGTAACGCCCAATGAAAGTTCGAAATATCAGGAGAAAATGCTGATTCAAATAATGAGAAACTTGTTAATATCAGTTATATGTTTTCAAACTTTAGTAGGTATTCTTTGATCATTTGTTCTGCTTTTTGGAACAATTTTGGAGAAATCACTATTTGTAGACAAGTCATCCCCTTGTGTAACTATTAAAAACAATAATACTAGATTTTTAAAGGAAAATTCAGCATAATTTTGCATTTTTACTCTTTCCACCTTTCTCACTCTTTTATAAGGCCAAAAGCTATACGGACGAGTGTTGTGGAATCCAGACCAGGACCTGAGTGATGCTTACCGTCTATCTTTGGAGAAGGTTTACCTCTGTACAGGTGAGAAGCGACATCTGTCTTGTGGAATTTTATTGAAACCTTGGCAATCTGTGTCTAGGAATATGCGATGAAATTCTGAAAATTGTGTGCTACAATTTCAAGCGTTGACGTTGGTGACGACTTTAAGTCTCATTTTATCAGCTACTCCTTGTAAATAACGTCATACTTTAAACAGTATAGAGGTGATAAAATGTTCAGAACGGTCCTGCAAATAAGTAAAAGAACAGAGACTACAGGACCAAATTAAACATGAATTTTTCCATTTAATAACTGTTCATGCTTCAGTATTTTAGCTCTCAATTTTGCTGTTATTCTTTATTTTTTTCTTGTTACGAAAGGAAGAATTGTCTCTCCTTTTGGGTGCAGATAGAATGTTTAAATAAAAATAAAATAAGTGAATTAATGTAAGCCTCAATCAGACTTCTGTGTTCAAAGAGCTTTATTGTGGCCTCTTAGTAAACCATTTTTAAACCAACAGAGATGAAAATTTCTTATCTAATAAAGAAGGTGTTTAAAATTCACGGTTATTACTCTAGCTTGGTACCCTATTCCTTCGCGGTCTGTAGTAGGTTGCTCTTTTTATACCTGAGTGAGGTAAGAAAATGGGTAAAAAGAATATTTGTTATTGCCTTTAAGTTGGAGCTTGCACAGCAAGGATTCGAACCCAGGAGTGCATGTTCAGAAAGAAGAGCGCCTATAGCAATATCATAAGCTAGTGGTAATATAGTTTCGTGGATTTTTTTTTTTGAGTTTTAATATGAAGACCTGACCTTAATATCCTTCCATAGCTGTCGTTATTTTTTTGTTAAAGATTAATGATCAATTATTATTTGAACACTCTTCGACCCAGATACCCCTTCTTATTAAAAAAAAAAAATCAAATGTAAATTTATTGTACTAACAATCAATATAGCATCTTCAATAAGCACTAATAGCCATGTATTCCAAGAGCTGAACAAAATACTCCTAATTGCTACCCATTTAAAAAAAAAACTTACAAAACTTTCTTGGGTAATCTAGTGCTTAATATGAAATGAGTAACATTTTTTTTTATTTTGCAAACTTCATTGTATAGTGTAGGAGAAGCCATTAAAAGTTAAATCTGAGATTTTATCCTATAGTTTGTTTTTTGGGCTGATGTCACTGCAATTGATGATACCAGGAGTATTGTCTTTCATCATTAACACAGATTTTCCATCAGTTCAGATTTTAATTCTTAAAAGTCATTTTTGAGATGGGCGAGATGGAAAATTGAAAGAAACATAAAAAATAAGTTATGCAAAATTATGCATTTACAGATTGACATTGTTAGGGTATTTTCTCAAGGTTTTGAGAATTGTACACCTAATTAAATTTTTTTTTTCATTTTGAAAGTATTTGAAGTCAGTTTTAGCTAAAAGGTGATTTTAAATATTTTTTTTTAATACATAAATGTTGAAAAACCGATAATTTTGATGTATTTTGTTCTATAAACATTTGTGAGCCCCTTAAGATAAGCTAGGCTGTACAATGAAATGATTTCTTCAATGCGCTGGAGGATCTTCAGAAATTTTAAACAGAGCATTGTATGATCATCGGTATCTCATAATTATGATCACTGCCATATCTGATAGAAGATTGTTAGGTGTGCTGAAAAAAGGCTGAGATTTCCTTGTAACAGGCACATTTTATCACAACATAAACAAATCAATCATTAAAAATCATTTCTTTCCATTATTTTACAAACATCTCTGACATAAACCGAGCAGGGCGAGATGGTTATGTTCCCACATATGATCCTGATGGAGAAACATATAATGAAGGCGCTCAATTTGGCTGTGTTCAACCATCCAAGAAACTGCTACATAGGTTTCTAATACTGGTGAGTGATTTGCACATAAATTCAAGAGATATTAGCT
Source organism: Elysia crispata (assembly GCA_033675545.1). Classification (NCBI taxonomy): domain Eukaryota; kingdom Metazoa; phylum Mollusca; class Gastropoda; family Plakobranchidae; genus Elysia; species Elysia crispata. Next base: position 427,624 of record JAWDGP010000619.1, on the reverse strand, counting down.
GATATTTAAATCCTGGTTATGTTTTTTTGTTTAAAATTTCTAGAGGGATTCCAAGGCAATTTTTCTAATCAATTTAATGATTTTGAAATTGATGTAGCATGATTTTAAGCAAATCAATGTTGGCAGAATTGATGTGGCATGATAAGATGGATAAAACTAAACACAAGCAGATGAATCACGAAAGTTTTTCCCAGGTTGACACAAATAAAATTATATAGACAAATAATAAAGGCTGAGCCATGAGAGCAGCAGTTGTCCCTGAAGATCCACAGAACATGAGCCAAAAAAAAAAAACTTGACAGTTTTAGTCAAAATAGGATGAAGCATAAATTTCTTCATAAATTCAATAATTCTGCCTTTAAAGTCTTCAAGATCAACATAGCCATTGATCTTTGTCGGTTTTTTTTTTTTATCGAAATAGTTCAGACAAGAAAAACTGACTTAGATCACATTAAGCATTTGTGATCTCTTTCTCTCCTTGCAAGAGAAACACCAAGTCAAAAAGGCCCCAAAACAGCCTTTGAGACAAATGTCATACATTCTAAGCCCTTTATATTTTATAAAAAATATCTCCAAAATGAGTTGTTTTTTACTGCTGAAGTGATGAATATGAATGTCCAGCACAATTATTTTTCTTTATATGAAATTTTATACCGTACTTTAAATCAGGTGAAAATATTGAATGAATGACTTTTCCATGTGATTTTGCTACCCTCAATCAGAGTTACAGAAGTTCACAATCTTCAGAAAACAAACTATGTTGGAAATGCAATCACTCTTGAGGTTCAAGATAATAACATTTTTTTACGTATGGCTTTTGGATTTGTCTGAATTCTCAAAGTTGACGTGTCATAATTTGTCATCTCATCTCCATGGTTTCTCGTCAAATGATTGGGAAGCTTTCAACAATACCTGAAAATTTAGCGAGCAGATGACGATTTGCGTGATCATAATTTGTCATAGTAATTTGCAAGTGTGCATCACAAATAAATCCAGATTGATTTGCAATTGCTGCATTAGTAGCAGTCTTATTATCAATATTCAATCAATTTGAGACTGTCAAGAACTGTCAGCTACTTTACGATATAAATAAATGCATTATAATCTTGGACTTCAAAAATTTGTATCCCAGGATAGAGAAAACCCTGACTGGGTGGTAGCTGACTTCCACCAGATTCCGTTCAATGCCAAGTTAGCGTCTCAAGCTCCTTCATTGTCCAACATCGTCTTAATGCCTGGTGTGGATGGATTTGTCATGGACATAGACCCGCTCTATAAGGTGAGTATCAAACTGCTGAAGGGTAATGAAGACCGTGTTGATGATATCCTTTACAAAGCGAATTTCGGTACTAGTGAATGGAGATTCAATAGGAGCTTTGTCACAAAAATGAATTATTGAAAGATTATTTCATTGCTTCATGAAGGGAAATGCATTAATGAAATAACCTAAAGCATAACAAAAAAGAAGCTGTTATAAACAACATATCACTTATGCGTATTGACAGCACCATCTTCTGTCTATGGTCATATGGATAGATATTAAAATTAAAACTGCAAAAGTTACACTAAGAATGATTTTTTTTAATGGAACATCTTTTTCCTTACCATAGGTTGACTCTGGTCATCAGTGGCATTTGCAGGTAGTGTACACCATCGGGCCAGCAGACGCTCCTTATTCTCGAGCCAAGAGATCTACTAGTGTTTGGACCATACCCTCAAGTTCTAAAAAAGCTGGGGGATTGCGCAAAGCATTTGAATCTTTTACTAATGAAGTATTACTAGCAAGAACACGCAGGACTGTTTCAACATCACAAGATATCAAGAAAGAGGAAATGATTGTGGATATTGATAAAAGTCTTTCGAGTAAAGGTATGGTCACTTCAAAAGGAAATACCATGGAGTCAAAATATTCTGTGGCAAAAATTACAAATGGAACAAACATGATCACAATCTGTTTAATGGTAGACGACAGTTCAGAGCAGTCAAGCAGCAGCAGCTCCATAACCATTACAGTTGTCATCATTTGTGGTATTTCTTTAGCTTTACTTTCTGTAGTTGTGTGTGTGGTTTTAGGATTTTGTATTCGTAAAAGGAAAAGGAGACGCAAGAAAGAAACATATAGGCCACAAAGTGCCTATCCTGCCACCATAAACAATCTACGTAATGACTTCTCAAAAGATGTAAAATATTGTTCATCAAAACCACATGGTAAAAGTCATCAAGGGTTGGGAATAAGTAAATGTAATATTATCAAAGCCAAAGAGATCAACATTTTATCCAAGCAAGGTATAAACGTTGACAGTGGAACAGAAGTCTGACACAAAGTGTGGTGATCTAGAATTGAATATTCATGCATCTTCCAACTTGCTTGTACGGCAACCTTTGGCTTCATTTCTACACAGAAAGATCTGAAATACCTAAATTTACTTCAAGCAAGTATTTTGGATGAGTAAAATGAAAGATGGTGGAGTTGATTTGCCACAGATTGTAAATCTGTTTTCTAAGAAGTGAAGGGATAAGATTCTAATGTGCTGCTTACATTCCCTGATTATTTGTGTGTCTCAATTTTTTTTCAGCAACACTAGATACCTTTAAAGTATCAACGATATTTTACTACACATTTGCTATCACTTTATTGATCTCATTAATCATTATTATAAGAATTACACTAAAATCATTATCAACATCCAAAGAAAAAAAAAAAAACAACACACCCCTGGGGCAACTTGGTGGAGATAAAAAATGCCAAAGAACAACCTGTAACTATAAAAAAGTATGATCACAAAAGTTAAATAGTACAGGTACACAGCTTAATAATCAACAAAAGAAAAGGAAACAATACATTCAAAAATTTAACTTATTAACTTAGATGCATCAACATCATCACATTATCATGTTATCATTATTACCAAAAACTCACCATCATCAACATTGCAACCTTCATTTTTCTGGTAATTAACTTTATTGCATTTTGAGTTCTTTCCTTTTATGTATAAAGCTTATCAGGGCTTTAATTATGTTAAGTTGTTTTAACTGACTGGTAAAGACAGTACAGTCTTAATTAATTTGCTAATGCTCAAGCTCATTATTGGCAATCCTTGTTTTGAGAAAAATCCACAATTCTTCTACCTCAATCTTCTAATTTCTGTGCAATTCTCATGAGTTTTTATCTGAAAAGCTCACATTATAGTCTATACCAATACCTTTTTGATAGCAGATCAAAATCTTTACTATCCTTTTTCATATTCTTGAATTATAATGAATTTAAATTATGCTGCCAACATTTAAGACTTGTAAGTATACTTGCATGACTAAAACTGTAACAATCAATTAAACATTTTTATTGCAGCATAAAGAAATTGCTGGTTTAACATAAAGGTTTCTGCGGAGGATTAAAGCAGTTATAATTCTAATCTCTTTTGACATTTTTTCCATTTCTTTCTTTCTGGGTCATGCTTACAAAATGGTCAAGAAAACGTCGCCCAACTTTGTGTTTAAATTAGTTAATCGACAGCTCATTATGCCTATAGAAAATATACCTGCTAACTACATTGCTATTAAGCAATAGATTAAATAGTACCGACCAACCTCTTTGTGTTTTGTCAGCTGACTATCTTGTCATAAGTTTGAAACCAGTTTCTTACAATGAGAACCTCCTCCATCATCTAGACCTTGTTTTAGGTACATATTTAATTTGAACAAGGAACTTGCCATTTTATGAATGAGCGCATTGATAATACTTCTAGAACTTACAAAACTAGCCAGATCATGGAAAGTTTTGAACATAATTGACAAACTCCAAGATTTTCAACTGATCACGTTGATCAGGCCTACATTTATTATTAAAAAAGATTCACTTACTATAATACTGCATCCTAGTACATTATGCAAATACATCATAAACATAAAATCTTTAATTGTTATCTTCACTTGCGAGTAAAAGATTTTGGAAAGCATGGGTTCAAAAACTTCCTTGTGTAAATCAAGATTTTTACAGTTTGATGTAAAATTGGTACACAAACTTAATGTAACGACATCCTGCAACATCAACAATCATCAATCTTCAAATTTTCAAGTAAGTGCCATATATGCCATCATCACTATACCAAAAAGTCCTGTAAACTTATCAGTTAGTAAAGTTTTATAACCAACTTTAAGTAATATCATGAGACAGGCGATAAATGAAAAGCAAAATGGAACAGTAGTACCACTGCCAGATCAGTTATTTCAAAATCTTTAAGACTTAACTAATATATATCCAAGGATCTACCCACTACATGGTTGTGAACTTTTGAAATCTTGTTATAAATCTCACTGAAACAGTTTATAATTTTACTTATACTCGGTTCTTGAGTGCTTAATCTTGCTGTGAATATTGACATGATATTTCCCTAAAAATTACAATATTGAGGGATAGCAGACAAAAAAAAAGTAAAATGAAAAACTGCTTCGAGTGTATCATATGCTGGAAAGGTCTGCCAGTTGAAACATAAACTGTGAGAAAAAGTTATATTTTGTACCTAAAATATTCAACCTGTTACTGTGACTTATTCATTAGCCTATACATCCCAAAACAATTACATGACTCAAATTTAACTATTAAGAATGATTTTAAATAAAATATTAAATTCTTGTTAAATTTTAATACATATATTAGCAAATCAGCTCTCTTCCTCTCTGTATGATTATTGAAAATTCATTCACCATATTTATTTTCGAATCTGATTTTGATAAAACAGTATTCATATTGTGACTGCAATTGTACTATTTCAAGTGAAATAAATTCATGTTCCAAATTGCATTTCAGTTCATTATTCTATTTCATTACATTAAAGAACATAAAGTAATCTTGGTGCAGTAAGCATATGGGATTATCAATGCTTAACTCATTCTTAATTAAATGCTTTTAGAGGACAGCAGCCATGAAAGACTTAATTTATGAAGATACATGACATCACAAGAACGTATATGCACAGTTTCCAATATAAACATTTGTACACAATTTAATGGATTTAAATTTGCACTTTATTTTGATACACATGTGGCAAATATCACACAGCAAACTCTTCATACCAACCCAAAGAAAAAACATTTTTGATCAAAGAGAGGTGAACAAAAACCTTGTTGGCAACACATATGGGTTTTAAAACATGTACCTAATTAGTTTAATGAGGAGGCCCTGCTGAATACTTTTCTTTAAAATTAAGGGATGTATCACTTTAGTTTGTGAAAACTGTATACAAATAATAAATTGGCAAAGTAAAAAGTTTGAAGTTTCAAATTAATAGAAAAAAGTGAAATAATAAAAAAAAATAAGAAACAAACATCCAACAAACAATATGACTTATTGACTCAAAGCAACCCAAAATGTGGGAAATAATGCTGAAATACTACATGTTCAGTATGAAAAAATCATTTTGAAATAATCTCATATAACTCACAGTAAGATAATAACTATGAGTTAAAGGAAAAATGCTGATGTTGATTAAATACGAAGTACCCAAATATTCGGTATTGAGGGAAAGATGTGCCATTTATTAAACAGCAATAGCTCATATCAGATTACAAAAGGAGAGATGGAAAAAGAGCAAGAGAGAGAGAAAGACAGAGACAGAAACAGAGAGAGAGAGAGAGAGAGAGAGAGAGAGAGAGGGGGGGATGTAAGGGAAGCATTTTAAAACGATTTGGCTTATTATAAAATTGTCATCTTAGTTTAAACGTAGATGCCATTCTTGTGCCACCCACCTTGTAAGCGTTAATATGCTCATAGTTCACTATGGCAGTGCTGATTAAAGAAAAGTAAACTTCAAGTACTGGATTCTGACAACTATATCATGTCATCTCATACTTGGCAAAGAATCCAAAAAATCTACACTGTTCAAATCATTTACATTATGACACAGTTGAAGAGTATGGTGAAATCTTAAGAAATGGTTCTACTCAATTATGCCAGCTTAAAATTGAAAAAAAAAAAAAAAGCAAATTTATTGAATCATTCAAAATAAAATAATGCTTATGATTTCATATCCTTTTAATACAAGTATCCTAATAGCACGTCATTTTGTGGGCCGATAAGAAAATGAGAAAATGTTCGTTGATTCAACTCCCAGAGACCCGCGAGCAAACTTATACAAGTGAAAACATGATGGAAAGCATGTAAACAACCACTAATACAAAATGATTCTATAAGGACACCTTGACCTTTTAATAAGTTGAAGAATGACCAGGTTCAAAGTAGAGGCAGGTCTATTTTTCTATGTTCATTCTAATCAAAGATCTTCTTGCTTTGTCAGATATAAGCTTAAAAAAAAAAGGCTGGAAACAATAACATCAACAAACAAGTAGAAAATAATTTGATGGAAAAATGTAAAAAAAAAATTTGTTCAAGTTTAAAAAGAAAAAAAAATTCAAACCAGAACTACAGCTGTAAATGGCCTCCAAAGAACTCAAAGGAGAGCATATATACGGTTCAATATGTAAAATATCAAAATATTAATCGCACGCTTAAAGCATTTTTTGATTCAGTAGCAATATAAGGTTACATAGAAGTCATAACTGTTGTTTTCTGTAGTAAGACTTTCTATCTTATGAGATGAGGGAGAAACCAGTAACTGGTCTAAGGTAGCTGACTTAAGCTATCAACTGTTGCTGTGCCAATACTGGAAACCAGTTAATTCTGCACTTTCCAATCCATTTTAAGATTCTTTTGTACCCCCATTTTAAGAATATGTAGGTAGAGACCACAATTAGATGTGCGCTGCTTTTCCTTTTCTTTATATTTCTATTTGCCCATTTATATACATATATCAGTATGAACAGTACACTTGCTTCAATTCAAAAAGTGACTTGCAGCTAGGGAGAAACACTGCTGCTTCCACAGCAGTTACCTTCAACAAAACATCTAGAGGAGAACAAAGCTTCTACATAAGCTACTATTGCCAAAAAAAACAACAACAACCAAACCCTGAAAAACAATAAATTTAGCAATCTTGACACCTTTTTTTAATGTATGGCTTATAGTTTTATAATAACTTAAAGAAAGACAGAGCCTTGCACTCAATAAATGTGCTGTAGATGTCAAGTTATGGTTAGGCATTGTCACTGGCTTATATGAAGCAATCTGTCAAGCAAAATATGTAAATGTCTTTCTTAAACTCATTTGTGCACAATTGTGTTAAAAAAAGCAGATCTCCTTTTTAAGCTTGTATTTACCCCCCCCCCCCCCCGATAAAAGGCTCAATAATATTTTCAAGATTTTTTTTAGATTACTTTTGCATCATTATTCCAATAAATCTATGTTTCAATGGCAAGCATTGAAAAATGCTTTGACAAATTATGTAATGAATCATAGTTATAAAAGGCCAAAATAAATGTTTTCTTTTTATTACCGATCTTAATCAAATTAACACTGGCCTTAAGATATTATAAAAGCAGTTTTTTTTTTCTGTGAAAATAGCAGAAGCTGCTAAACTTTGCTATTGTTATTGTTAAATCGAAAAAAAATTCAATAATCTACAGTTATATGATCCAAAGCATCTTGATCAAGAAACCTATACTTGATTTTCTCATTTTAAAAAGCATTAAGTAGCAAAATATATGTATAGAATCTATGTTTACAATATTGATAATGTATGACACAATTTCTACGTAGGTAATTGGACACTACTTTCATTTATACATAAATTATGCTTTACAAAAAAATTGCATTTAAATAATATATTGTGTATATATATAAAAATATGTAAAAGCTTTAAAAATCAATGACTGGTTCATGACAAAAACAATTTCCAACATCTAATTGACAAACAAAATAAACATGAATTCCATTGTTTGAAAGTATATGAAACAATAAAAATTTTTTGCAAATGTCACACTATTAATGAAGATTTTTGTCAATCATGATTGTAATACACATATATATTATACTAAACACAAAAATAATTAGCGGCAAATTCTGAGTTGAGCATTTTCAGTACATAGAACTTTATGATCTGAAACAATTTACTACTGTAATGACAATAACAAATTTTCAAGTATAAAAATATGAAAATATGCTTTATTCTCTAAGTTAAGCATTCTAAGTATAAAAATGTTTCTCATATGAATTTAAATTACAGCCTTAATTGATTATATTTATAATCTCAAAGGCCCAAATGGTCAAAGGGAATGAGTCAAGTTATTTGTTTGACAGGATCTATCTATATATTTAGTTTCAAGGAGAAAGTAAACCTTTTTCATTTATCTTGTTAATAAGTACACATTGAGCATTTAAAAGCAAATATGATTTCATATATACAAAACTTCAAGCAACTGTGAAAATTACCTTTTTCACTCACGTAAATTAGCATTTATATTAAATGATTTGATGATGAATTCAATAAATTACTACCTTGTTTTAGGATATTCCCAATTTTGTGAAATTGTTTCGGGTTGTGAATACTCCTTAAAGGGTTATTGGGGGGTTGAATGGGATGTTTAGCAGCTAAATGTGCTAACAGCCATACAACTCTGCAGTCAAATATTTTAGTAAATGAGAAAGTTTTTGTAAGGGAAAAGAATTGAATTCATTGCCACTTTTATTTTTTATTTTTCTCAAAGCATCTAAAATATAATTTAACCACTAATTAGGTATTTCAGCAACTTTCAATCTCTTCTTAATTTAAAAGAAAAGTTTTGCCCAAGATGCAATATATAATATCAATACCAGCAGTAATAATTTAAGTAAATCGTTAACGCAAAATTTATTTAAGTCTTATCAATCACCTCACACCACGTTTATGTCACTATTTTGTGTGCTTTCAGTTGGATACTGTGTGATCATGTCCTCAAGTCCACAATTTTTGTACGATTTTGCTGTTGAGTCTGATTCCCGAACAAATGTAGAGTATGGCAGTGGCCTCTCCAGGAGAAAATAACCAAAATTTGTAAATTTCTCCATTTTAGTTAATTTTTTCAACTCAAAACCTGGTGGAGCTCTGTTAAAATAAGCTGTGCGGCCTGTAGCAACACATTCGAATTGATAGTTCAAAACATTGGCAGACCAAAGGAATGACGCTGCATTTAAAAAGAGCAAGCTTAAAGGCCAGACCTCAATGTCAATCAGGATGGATAATATCTCCAACCAGGCTAAGTCTCCATAACGTTCATGTGTGTACAGGAAAAACGACAGACAGTAAAGGGCCATATTTGTTGATCCTAAAATGAGAAGCCAAATAAAAAGTGTGTGGTTGTTTCTTGCCACACAACGCAGAAGGAACAGGCAGTGATGGTCCATGCGCACAAAACAGCGCTCACACAATTTACAGTGCTTTGTGTCCATTGGCACAATTTGCTGTAGACAAAAGAGTAATTGCAATGTTCAGAAAATTTTTGACGGAATATTGAGATCCTTATCAACAGTACACTAAAGACACAATGTTCTGCATTTTATATATGACTCAAACATATATTACATTAACTCTTAAACTAGTACTGTGCACTGGAAGCGCCCACCAGTTTACAAAACTCATGTTGGCAGACAATAGGAGCATCCAATAGATAAACCCTTTTAAATTCGACTTGGTTTGAGTTTTAGACTAACCAAACTAGTTAGAATTACCTAATTCATTGTGAAACTGCCTTCTTTACATTTGTTGTACATTCTGTTTAGCTTATTTGTTGGCATTCAAATTTTTAGTGCAATTTTCATACCAAATATTACTTCGATCTATAGATTTATATTTAGCTTGATGTGAAGACCAGCAATTGGCAACTTACTATGCTAGACAATTAAAATATCTAAGTGTAATTCTAAATAAAGAATTGAATTCTTTTCACTTTGATGTATTATTTGTGTTTTTTCTGTTTGCTGTTAAGTGAGTTTTTTTAACAGAGAAAATAAACATAATATATTAAGGGGGGAAAATCTACTGGGAACAAGAAAAAAAAAAGAAAAGGTTTTGAGAATTATAGAAATAGGGCCAAAAATTTGCGAGATTCACTTGCATGATGATATTGAGATGATTTCTGATATAACAAACAAGAAATAATTAAACCAAATACCAAGATATAAAAATAGAATAAACATGATTCTATGATGTTGTATCCAAGAGTCATGCTAATAAACTACATAATCCAAATGCACATATCCTTGTGTCCTCAAAAGTGACTTAAATGAGAGCCCCTGATATCTATCTACCCACAGTTTACAAATAAAACACTACAGGCTAAAAAATTAAATTAAAAAAAGGAAAACGATATGACTATTTTGGTATGTTTAATGCTTATTTCAAGATGAAACGATTCTTTTCTGTAATTATTAAAAACATTTTCAATTAACTTAAATATTTAAACTTGTATTTGAACTTGATGTAAGCAATTGTGTTAGCAAGCAGAATTTTTAAATCACCAAATTTACATTTAATTATACAGGGGATGTCAACTTAGGAAAATATTTGGGCTTAAAAAATAGCATTGCAGTAAGGCAGATGAAACATATATCACAAAGTTCGCCTTGACTTTTTCTTTAAATAAATGGTACAAAAATTATTACTGCTTAAACTCAGCTCAAAAGATTTTTCAGGACCACTCTCTTGTTCTTTTCATCTTCATATCATTTTAAATAGATTTCAAAACATAACTTCAAAAAAGAAAGATTAAATGAACCAACTTACATCACAAATGTAACAGAAGCGGTATGGAGGATTTCTCATCTGACACACATCCACCATAGTGAGGACTTTACCTGTTGCTGGGTCTTTGGATGGTGTGGACAGGAATCCTGTATTAGAAGAGATAATACACCTTCAGAGAAATCCATGACACCTAGTTAATGGTTAATTTCACTTAGGTCTGTAATATATCAACCAAGTTATATTTCATACTTTATCTTAAGCAAACTATAATGAAAAATAATGTTTTGAAATTACTGCATATCATTTTTTAATGTTTTATAGTATGGAGAGCAGAAATGCCTGTAATTTCAATCTGACATTGCTAAAACATTAAGACAATTTAGAAAGCAAATTAAAGCAGATCTATTTTGAGAATATTGCAACAATATCTGCATTTTATTGATGTCATCAACTATCTGAGAAAACTTTTTTTTATGTTCAGTAAGAATAAGACGACTGTGACGATTAAAAAAAATTCTCAATGCAACGATAAAAAATACTATGAAATTAGAAATTTCATCTACCAGGTTCTGTTGTAATCAGTCGATAATATACATAGTGAAGAGATGGGATGGTGGTGAAACATAGTGACAAAACCCACAACCTAGTATAAGCATCTGTTACAGGCAAAGTCAAGGTGAAATAAATTTTGCTCTGAAGTCTATGCGTTTTTGCTTGAAACTTGGATGTAAAGCCTGATAAATTTTATCATTTTACATCAAACATTGTCCAAATATAAGTCTGCTTTAGCTTAATGATTTTTTTCCCAATAATATCCTGCTTGTTTACATCTCTTTAAGAATTCTTGATAGTTAACTATATTGTCAAGTCACAGATATCAAAATAATGAACAACAAAATATGAATTGTTGTATTTTTACCTTCCCTTCCACTTCAGAAAAATAGCAACCAAAAAAAAAAAACACATACACACACATAATCAAGGCTTTTAAAAATAAACATCAAATCACATAATAAGACAGCACAGATACCCTTCCCAAATTTTCTATCAAAGCTATTTTAAATTTGGAAACTTTCAAATCTCTTCAATTTCTCATGTCTGAAAATGAGTGGCAAAAAAGCCTAGGTAACTTTTTCTGCAATGCCTAAAAGTCACTATTAAACAAATATCCTTAAAAAAACCTCATTTGACTCCTCATATTTGAAAATCATGTTTTATGAAAGAAAACTTATAATATTTGATCTGACAAAGAAGTAGTTCTAGAAAATGGATACAAGGAAGCATGAGCCAGAAGAAGCATAACGTTGTGTGCAACACCCCTCCATAGAAGAAACCAGCATACATGGGCTCTGGCCACCTAAGAGGAAAGGAAAATAAAGAAACATCACAGCTGAGGATTGAAAATACAAAAGCTCAAGTTTTCATACAATAATATATAAATCCTATGTCTCATGTTTACTCTAAGTTGCATGCAGAATTGTTTCAAAAAAAAACAAAATAAGTTGCATGCAGTATTGTTAAAAAAAAAATCCTAAACATTTCCAAAAAAAAAAAAAAACCAAATGTATTACCTAGATAGCACTATGAACTTAAATGAAAATAAGATGTAAGAAATTTTAAATATTTTTAATTACCTGTCTTGATTTACATTTTTTCATTGTTTCATCTGTGTAGTATGATTCCACTTTGCAGTTATGAAGTTGGTAATGACAGACAATGACAGCTGAATTTTAGAATATAAAACTGGTATGCATAATTCATCCTTCAATATAATTAATCTCTTTTGATGAACTTCATGAAAGCTTATTTTTTTAAGTTTATGCTTGTTAGATGACTTTACCTTGAGACATCATTAATTCTGTGAGTGAGATTCTTGAAGAAAAATGCTGCCAGTGCTAAGCCTGCACCAAAGACAAGGTATTGTTTTGAGGCCATATGTTGGGCGATGATAACCAGAAGCAGGTAAAAACTGAAGGGAAAGATAAGCCTTCCATACCAGGTCCACACTGGGCCAGTCACTGGGGTGGTGTCTGGCTGATTGGCAAAATGCTTCAGCACTGGCAGTAGCTCTTGATGGCTAAGGAAGACAAAACATGAGAGCGTATATATATTTATTTATATAATCATTTGTCTCTTACAAGTCAGTGATAAATGAAAACTAAACTGATATGACCTCAGAAAAGTGGATGAATTTTTTTTTTATTCTTGAGAAATAATAACCAAAATTAATTTTTAATAATGGCTTAAAGCATTTATCAGGACAATTTACTACACCACTATACAAAAGGTTTGGGATCATATACAACAAATTACAGAAGACATGATTATAAAAATGAATAACTATGTAACTTCAAATCAAATTCATATCTTAAAGAATCATATGGTTAACTTATTCTATTGTTTTATGAACGCCTCCTGTTCCAAAAAATTGATATATTATTATTCATGGAAGACACAATACAAAAACAAATCATAATCAGGAAAAATTCTTGAAAACAGCAAAAATCTAAAAAACATTGAAGATAAAGTAGAGTCTAGGTTTCAAAACACAATCAAAACTTTACAAAATTCATCCTTCAAATGCTTGGCATTGCAACAAAATCATGGTGTATTGCATGAATCTGAAAAGACTAAATCTAAAATTCGCACTATGAAAGTCTTTTCATTATCATCATTTGAAATTTGTTGTTTAACCAATGTGGTGATTCTGATATTCTCACAGCTGATTATTACAGCATTATGACTTACCTCCAAAATTTTTAATGTGAATGATTAATATTTCTTAAATATGTTTCAGTTGACTAAACAAGGCCACTGGCTTTTCAAAGAGTTTAATACCATTGCAATATGGGAAATTGATCACTGCATCGTATAGACACAAGTATTCCCTTTTAACATGTCACACACTTCATCATATTTTAAAAAGAATCAAAATAAACAGAAATAAAAAAAGGATTTGAGTAAAGGAGTCACATACAGGGTTTAGACAAAGCTCTAGAAACAATGCTTTCCTCACCCATAGCTATCACTTTGTGACACAAGATCTAGAGGGGTCATGCCAGCTTTATTAGTCTGCCTTAGCACGGACACACCCAGTATACTCAGCATAGTCCATGTCATATTGCCATAGCCTTTCTTTGCTGTAATATGGATAGGCAAGTTGCCTTGTATGTCTGGCTGCCGAAGGTCACTGCTCTAATGAGGCAAGAGAAGATATCAGCTTTGAGATGATTTTCTTTTTAATTTATGAAACAAAGGAATCGTTTTTATCACTTATACAAAGGAATTATTTTCCCCCTTATATAAAGGAATTGTTAATTTCTTCTTGAAGTATGGCATGAATGTTGAATGAAAAAAATGTTTTTCCTAACTTCTGTGATGGTTTTACAAATTATGCTTTATGGGTATTCGTATATTAAATACTTGGTTTTTTTTGTTTTTTTGGGGGGAGGGTTTTGTCAAATGTATAAATAAAACATATTTAACTTGTGTAGAAGAAAAGAAAACAATTAGATCTTTCTATATCTCTGGACAGATTCCCATTTGCAATCTTCAATATCATCACTTTGAGTATTGTCCTACCTATAACTAATACTATCCAGATAGTCCATATCATGGGACAGTGCATAAAGTATGACGATTTTACTCCTATGCTACTTGGCTATGATGATAAGTTTATTTACTTTAAATTATTTATTTCTTTTAAATATATAATTGATTTTAGTTGTCATAATTGCTGATATTCAGAAATAAAGCCTTGATGATGACCAATCATATTTTACATCTTTTGAAATTTAATTTTTGACTTGAGCCTCTTTATCTTTATAATCTTTAACTAAAATAGTACCAACAAATTTGTCCACTATTTTTTTTAGTGATCCCATCATTTCTCAAAACATTAACTTGGCAGTAATATGTGCTTTTTTCCCTCAGCCTTGAAATTCAGCTCATTTATAACTTAATTTAATATTATTGAGTGAAAATAACAAGATTTGGAAAGATAATTCTGAATATATTATAATTGGGACACATCCAATAAAATTATCATTCCAAATAGATCTGTTTGACAAAGCTGCTTATAAGATGTTTTCTATTCTAAGACACAAGATTTTTTACAAAAGACAAGGCCTCAGAGGGGAGATTTTTCACCAGAATCACTGACCCAAACAGACCTTTTGTGATCTTAATATACCTGAAATTTCCGGACTGTATTGATCTCTTACCATATTTCAACTCGCAAAAATGTGTTTGGAATTTTTATGAGAAAAAAAAGTTAAGTAGCCTATGACAAAGTCACTTATGAGTAACTATAATCTCAACTTTTGCTTACTCCAGAGTTAATGAGGAAGTAAAACAACTCTACTTGTCCAGATACACAGGCTAGATGCAGTGCACTCTGATAGCTGTAGTCCAAAGTTTGGAGGTCCAAATTGAATGCATCTTGAAAATAGCGAACAACATCTCTGAGGTAAAAATAGAGAAACTTTTTTAAATGATAATTATCCTTCTTGCTGATTAAGTGTGGGTGTGATATATATATATATATATATATATATATATATATATATATATATATATATATATAAAGAGAGAGAGAGAGAGAGAGAGAGAGAGAGAGAGAGAGAGAGAGAGAGAGACAGAGAGACAGAGAGACAGAGAGAGTTAGAGAGAGAAGGAGAGAGAGTTTGTCAGTTCGACAAGCAAAAAGTAATAGTCTTCTATTTGTGAGAAATGAAAAAAGTAATGTGTTCTAACAACATTGGTTTCTTCCATTGCAGTGCCTGTTGTGACCTTGGCTCCAACGAACTTTTAATCATGACTAAACTAAGTTACGTCCAAGGTGAACTGTACTCAAACCTAAATAAATGATTAAATAATATTAAAACTGCTGTGAAAAAAATCTTCAGAGTATGTCCTTTTACTCAGTTCTTTTTTTTTAAAAAAAAAGCCTTCATATTGTGTTTTATCATTGATTCTTCTAACATAAGAGGCTTCCTTCAAAGAAGATAAAAGATTTAAAAAATGACATACACAGCTCCATTCTCTGCTGCATGATGAAGAGCAACCCTTCCATTTTGATCCTTGAGTTCAATCTTGGCCCCACACTGCAGCAAAAGGTGAACAACTGTAGGGATTCCTCTCTTGCTAGCATAGTGCAGAGGAGTTTCTTTAAAATTGGTGAGAGCATTCACATCTGCGTTTGCCTGTACAAGCAGCAGCACAATGTTGTAATCACCAATCAGGCATGCTCTGTGTAGAGGTGTCATCCCATGCCATCCTAAGCAACGAAAAAATGGCAAAATGTAAACTCTGCAGTCAAGTTTGAAGGGCAGAATACTTAATTTTTAAAAAAATGCAAGTTAACTCAAGGTTGTTTGTTTTGATGATGACTTTCACAGACTCAATTTGAACATACAATATGCCATACATAAATGCACATTTTAATGTTTCACTATCTTCCCACCAAATGAGCAGTCTTTGAAATTACACTTACCAATTCTCTTAGAAACAAATTTGTTTCTCAAACTTACAATCTTTACCTCTGATATTGTCATGTTTTTTTTTGCACTGAGAAGTTTAAAAGAAGATTGCTCTACAAAAAGTCACTCAAAGTAGTACTGTCAATATCTGTTGGTGTTATGAAACAAGTGCAACATGCAACTTATTTAAATTGAACATGAAATATAAATTCAATGATGCCATTGTGGTCCATTTGCAAATATAACAGAATTTGTAAGGCATCAATTTCTAACAATTGGTGAACTTACTTTTCTGCTCTATTTTTTCTACTTTAAAGGCACTTTGGCGAGCTTCTCAAACATTCAGATTCATGTGAATCTATATCAATTTATTTGAAAGGGTAGTACATCACTTTTTAAAAAAATGTATGTCAGGTATTTCACTGCATAGGTAAGCTAAACCTATCTAGCTGGAGACTGGATCCTTGTTGCCTTTTACCCTGACCTTATACATTGACAAACTGCCCATGATTCATTTCAGTTTCAGACAAATTCTATTCCACAAGTTGTGCACATTTTATTAAAAAAAAAAAATTACAAAATTGGCGATAAAATCAACAAAATACACTATGTAGCAATTTAAGCTAGATCTAGATCCATATCGCTATAGCTTAAATCTAGATCTAGTGCTTCTTAGCAGTAGATCTGATCTTGAATAAGATCCAGATCTGGATTAAGGGGAAAAAAACATGAAACAGCATTTGTAGAAGTAGAGACTAATGCCAAAGTAATCTGAGTAACACGCATGGGGCATTTTTTTTAATTTCAATAGATATATTCAGATAATCTCTTACCTCTTAGGAGAACCAGACTTGGGTCGCTGCTTAATAACTGTTGGATTACAGAAGTTAGGGAACTCGATATTGCATTCATCAACATTTCAAAAGCGGCGGCCTGAGTGCCAGAGGATGGCGTCGATTGGGTGATCATCTTAAGATTAAAATTTCATTCGGGAATGCACCTCCACAAAATCTATTAAAATTTTAATCCTAAATCAGATACAGGTTTTTACTTCTGGGCCTAGCCTGTGTAAAACTTTCCCTTCGGTCGCCATTTGTAAACATGTTATAAAAAATATGCAATCGCAAAATCTGAAACAGGATCTAAGAGTTCATTTTACGAAACAAAACTTACATAAAACGAGAAAATTGCGGTACATTATTAACCTACGCACCGTATGCCAAAAGTATTGGCTAACGATAGTCGGATAGTCATTTTACGTTTATATATGTGACCATTCATTTCTGGTAGGACTAGGTTTGCTTTTTCATAACTAAAAAGTCAGGCGATTGAAAAAAAAGTAATATTAACAAAAGTATTATTATTTTTATTCTACTACAGTTGCGTTAATTAATCGTGTATTTTCCTTGGATATTGCGATTACCATGTATTTTCTTCAGTATTTTTAATCCCCTTATAATATAAGACTTGAAAATTTGTCTTGATATCGAAAATTGGCGTTTTTCACTCGTTATACCAATGAAATACCGGTATATCTTGCGCTCGCGCTTTGTAGGGCTACAAGTACCGTACAAGAGATTTGATTATTTGTTTGGTTGATATAGGCCTAAATGTACGCCTAATCAGCCCACAACATAGTGATGTCAGGCCTTTTTTGTGAATTAAACTTAAGCCCCTGTCTGACAGAATGGAACGAAAAGATGAAGCCCTAAACTCACCAATGGTGAAGGGCTCGCACCCGCGAAGCGGGTAACTGCAAATATCAGGGCAGACGCTCTTGCCCCACAACATAGTTTGTCGCCATCCATGTCCAAGAAGAAATGAGATACTAAATGGGTTGAAGATGATATAATTATGGTTAGGTTTTGGGGGACCCGAACACAGGAAATTGAGCAGTAAAAAACAGGCCACACATTTTCCAAATGAAGCTCGTACCGGTTTAGACCGTCAGCTAAGTGATCGCTAATTGAGTAAGATTAAAAAAATCATTTACGATCGATACAGAAATTCTCCAGACTGCTCACTTATTGTGGATTGATCGATTCTCATGATGCACTTCAAACTTATCACGACATTTTGTCCGGCCTCTATCAGGCAGGGTAGGCTTATTATATAAAAATAACCTTTCCATGTGACTGGGTGTCTCTGGCGGTCTCTGGGTGTCTCTGACATGTCCAGGCCTTTAGGCTTGTCTGGGCTGTTCGACTGTTCGGCGAAAGTAAATAGACATGAGGAACAACGTATATCCGCACTAGTTCACAAATATGCTGAGATATTTGTAGCAAGTAAATCATTTAAAAAATTACATTAAAAGAACTAAGCATAGAAGGAATCTCCTAACTTTCCTTAGAAGCAGATAATGAACTGTCCGTCTGGTGCTTCCCTAGTCTTATATCTTCCAGTCCTCTGCTAGGTGCTATGGCTCTTAGTCGGTAGTAGTCTGGTAGAAGTATCTTTGGTAGTGGTGACTATTCAGTCTTGATTTATTGGGCAACTATTAGGAATGTTTGCTTAACGATTAAACATTCTTGGCGTAAATGTTAAGCCCCATGATCACAAGACATTCGAGGCATGTCCAGAGCGCCTTTACATGCTTTACAGTCATAGAAGAAGATGTAGGTGATACACCGGAAAGCGTATATTTCTTAGACGTTCAATGTCTTTACTCAGCGTTACCAGAGTGCGACTTAAGTTAGCACCGCATACATTCGCAAGACGCACGTCACACACTCACAGCACATTTACTGCCTCCACGGTTAAGTGATATACAGTGCATCATCACCTTTGACTGCAAGGCTGAAGCACATTAATTTAAGAAATTGTTGAAAAAGGAAAAGATATCTACTAGTTAGATATGTTCAAGGTGATGAATACGTGTATCATGGCTTAACAATGATGTATAAGTGTGCAAACGTATTTTATAATACTGTTCTTTTTTTAGGCTGACTTTATTTTGTCTATAACCTTGGATAACATGCCTAGCTTGAGCTATTATCGCAATATCCAATAAAAAAAAAAAAAATTTGGGTAACTATGTTTACTTCTGAAAAGGTTGGTACTGCCTGATATTTTGCTATAGATATGATTTATCATAGTCATTTTGTTGCATCTTTGCTATAATTATAATTACAATCGGGTGAAGGCAGTCTGATCCTAAATTAAAAAAAAAATTAATCAACTGCGTGCCCAACAGTAAATCATGTGGAACCAATATACGCATCATATGGGGCAAATGATGAAATAAAGTATAACTATAGTGACGTTAATTATTTATTTTTCTCCGCGGACATCCGTCCCACCCACTATGAAAATATCAAAATTTTTTAGTGCATGAGAACTAAAAATCTTAAGGCATTTTTCAATCAGGCCACAGGATTTTTTAAAATTATTATTATTATTATTATTATTATTATTATTATTATTATTATTATTATTATTATTATTATTATTATTATTATTATTATTATTATCATCATCATCATCATCATCATCATTATTATTTCGTTTGAACCTAATTCGCAAAACTCATGGTTCTTTCTTCTGTTCTCTTTCTTACCAGTTATCTTCCTCTCGCTAATCTGCTATAATTATTTTGGTGACATTCAATTTCCGTCAATTAAAATTATTTTATCAGAGTAGAGGATTCCTAGTTTATAAAGAACATAACTATAAATTAGGAATTGAGTTTTAGATTTCATTCCCATATCTTAATTAAAAGCTCTAAATACTCAATGTTGTCTAATAATAAACGGGAGACTTTCTCTGAATTTATTTTTTTTTTTTTTTAATCATCTTCAGCTTTTCTCCCTGAGGCCTTGGTGACTTCGTGTCGCTCCACTGTTCCCTGAGTGACAGTTATTTTCATGGCAACAGCAGGCCTTATCATTTTAGTTCCAAGTTTGGGATTGCTTATAACCAACTAAGCGTTCAGTATAAGACTAGACTCTAAACTTGAAATGTGTTGGATTTTTACGAAATTTCATAGCTTGAGATAAAGATGTAATGGCCATTTCGAAACACGCGCAACACATACGTTCCCTCAGTAAAAGAGAACTTTCAGGTTAGGTTGATAAAATAGTTTTTCAGTATCATTGGCGGTTGATCACCTGTTTCTACGGTAGTTCATAAATCAAATGTGCAGTGAATTCACAAGTGAGAAGAAATGAGCTGGAGCCTTTGTGTGACCCTTGTCCTCCACTGGGCGCTCTTAACTAGTGGTAAGCGAGATTGATGCAAATTGCTATTTTGAATAAATATTATGTATACAGAGCTTAAAATCATAAGATATAGAGACAAAAAAGATATCACGATTATAGGGCAAGACAGATCTAATCAAATTTTGGAAAAACTCACAGGTTTCTTACTGAGTGCAACACTTTCCAAGGAGACAAAATAAACACTGCCAGATTCATTTCTTTTTCATAAAATGCAAATAAATTGACATTCATAATCTTTATAAAGCATGGTAATCAATTAAAAGAGTTGTCTTATACTAAAGGCAACCTTTAATTAGATAATGTAGCTTTTGGGGTGCGGCCAAAAAAAAGTAAAAATAAAAGAAGGAAAATTTATAATTCTGTTTAATACCAGCTTAAAAATTAAAAGTACTTTACGACTAGTATTGTAGCAATCATTTTGATGTGTCAGCCAGTTTACAATACTGATGATGATTATACACTTTACACAGTCGTGTTTGCGACAATAGTTACTGTAGACAATAAAACTAAAGTAGTTTTAGTTGGCAACAACAGCGAAAATTTCATTTAAATATATCAAGATAAAGATTCAGCACAATGTTTGTTTGTTTTTTACTCGCAAGCACCAAAATATGTTGGTAGAGAATTTTGGTGGAAAAGAGTCAGGTTTAAAGTTTCTTTTCATTTAGAATTTTATAATCCTTTTTAAAACTTTTTTGATTAGAAATATACGAGATTTCTTCGTTTAGAAATGCGATGCTGATTTTTTTTTCATGCCATATCAAACTTTTACCTAGTGCAAGTCCTTTTCAAGTTCTTTGACATGAAATACTAAGTTCGGAATCAAAAAGGTACCAGTATGCTTACCAAAGCATCAAGAACTCAGTTTTTTTTTAAGTTCATGCAGGAAATATACTGTTTCGAGAATGAGGAAATATGTAAACCGATATGCGTTCATCGCCATGTTGTAATGGAAACGTGAAATTGTCAGGTCGAAACCTTGTGCAAAAACGAAAAACAAAACGTCACGAAATACATATTGGCTGGTAGTATTTTGTGGAATCCAATGAACGTTCACGTCAACGATTTTCTGATTTTTGTCTGTTTCCTTAAATATTCTTAGAAGATTTTGAAAGTTGACCGTCGTAACAGGATAATACAAGAGTGCTTGAAAAGATGATATCTCTTGATTCTTAATTTTTTTTTTTTTTTTTTTTTTTTGGGGGGGGGGGGGGGGGTTAAATATAGCAGTCTCTTGAAAACCGATGGAAATATTGAATATCCAGACCTTTCCTTTTTTTTTTCTTGCCCTAGTACGTTTTTTTTTTAATTAAAAGGAAACTAATGACTGATTGTTTTTTTTATTGTATCTTGTTAACCACAGGGCAGGGGGAAAACCTTTCATATAATATGTCCAAGAAGATTATCGACGACGCATTTGAAAAATATTCAAAAGCAATAATGAACAATTTCTCTTTAATAATGAAGTCTCTGGATAAAAAAATTAAGGAAAAAATTTTTGCTTTTACTGAGGAAATTTTACAACCTTTCAAGGCAAATTTTAAAGCCAAGGTAAAACCAACTCGGTGTGAAGAATATATGTATGTTGATCGTGACCTATTCAAACCGCCGTATGTTGTAATCGATCCTGGTCAAGAAACTTATCCCGGCTTCCGTCACCTGTGTGACTTTCACACCGATCATGGGGGATGGATTGTTATCCTACGACGTGCTACAGGAAACACCAATTTCGATAGAAGTTGGGACGACTACAAAAACGGGTTTGGTCCATTTGAGGACGATTTTTGGCTTGGCAACGAAAAAATACATAGAGTTACCAGTCGTTGGCCGCATGAGCTTTTGGTAAAAATTCCATTCCAAGGCACATCGGCAACTGTCCACTACTATAGATTGGACATTTCTGACGAGAAAGATGGATACAGATTGAAATTAGGACCCATCAAGGGCACAGGTACAGACTTCTTGAGAAGTGTAAACGGGCAAAAGTTCTCCACCAAAGATAGAGATAATGATAATAGTGCCCAAGAGAACTGCGCCAAGAAGGATAAAGGAGGCTGGTGGTTAGCAGATTGCAATAGCGATACCAAAAATCTAAATGGAAACTGGGAAGTTGACAACAATAACCATGTAAACTTAAGAGAAATGATGATTCGTAGGAAAACGTAAAATTCTTTCTATGTCTTGTTTGCAGACACAGAGAATTTATTGAAATATGAGACACACGTCCTGTTGTTTTGATTTGATTTTTTTTAGTATGTGTACCTTATAACTAGAGCCTATATTGAATAATATTTTTAAATCAAGGTGTTCAAATGCTTTCATACGACATTCTTGTTTGTTCTGTAAAATAACAAAATGATGCAATGCTTTTGACAAATCTTAACAGACAAATTCAGCCTACGTTTTTTTGTTTGGTTTTTTGTTTGTTTTTTTTATGAGTTGAGAGAAAAGTTTTTCATATTTCAATATCTTTTCGTAGTTTCCTCCAGGAGCAGACTGCTATATTTCTCATTACAAATTACCTAAAAAATGACATGGTTTTAAACTGCAAGTGACTATAAAGTTTAAGAACAAGAGCTTGAAAACCTCAAAATGTTATGTATGTGTAAGGAAAGATTTTGTTGTATTTTATCTTATTTTTTTATGTATCATAACGCGTCGATCTCATAAAGCTGCCTTTTACCATTACATTTCTTTCTTGTCAATAAAAATCAAATAAGCCAAATCTCCTGCTAGCGTTGTTATTGAATACCTGGTCAGCTTAATTACAAGGCAAACTATTTTGCTACTGTTATTTGCATTATTAGCTAATTTGATAACGTATAACATCACATTCTACTTAGAGATCTTTTGAAACGCTTTTTATCTTAAAGAGTCAGCTATGATTTCATGCTAGGCAGTTTTACTAAAAAATTGAGAGTTAAAATACATTTTTTTGTTGTTTCTTAAATTAAGTTTAGCTATTCATTGTTAACAACTCATGGTCTTAATAATATTTTTCAAGTAGACCGTGGATTGTAGGAGTATTCCCGGAGTCAAAGATGAAAATTCCAAATTTTATCAGTAAGAAGGCCTGACTATAGATATGGACATCTAAGTGGAATGGACAAAAACTAAGATTAGGCCCCCTAAATCTAAATCTCATTCTGATCTTAAATTCTGCTAAATAAAATTATGATGCTGTTCTTTTAAATTTGTAGAGTTTCTTTCGTTACATCGTTTTTTAGTATTTTTTTTAATGGATTGTATTCTTACATTTTTGCGAAATTTTTTCCACGCTGGAATATTCTTGAATAAACCCTCTATTTCATGCCTCATAAAAAGTAAGATTTTACATAAAAAAAATTCATTAAAAGCCCTCCAAAGTTATAAAGAAATACTATTCAAAACAAAATTAAGAAAATTTAAAGTGCACGAAATGTTGTTTGCTTCAAAATAGAAAAATAAACACAAAACAAGTTCAACGTCTAGATTAAGAAATAGCATGCGATACCGCTAATTATATATTTAAAAATGTAGGTTCTTAAGATCTAGCGTCTTCAGTTTACGAGCCATTCAATCAACATGTATATCTTTATTGATAATTAAAAAGTTAAACCATCACGAGACTACCTTGTTAATGAAACAGCAGGCGTTCATGTTGTAATGCATTTAAAATTTAAAAACTGACGGCAGGGTCGAATGTTTTTCTTCCTTTTCCAAAGAGGGTTTTATGTATAGTCTTAATTAGAGTCAGCATAATTATCGTAATCATGTTTTAACCTTAAAGGCTGTCGGTATTCCCACGAAAATACCCCTCAGCGGAACTTTCAAAACTTTTTTTTGTGACACAGAATTCTCCCGAATGTGTCTGTTAAGCCAGCCTCACATAGAAATGACCTTTCATGTGTCACGCGTCACTCTTTACATGACAGGTTACAAGCCTCACTTTGATCATATCAGGTCACCAGACGCAATGATTAATGTAAGGGGTGCCGTTAAAACAGAGAGAGACAGTAAGAAAGAGAGATAGATAGATAGATAGATAGATAGATAGATAGATAGAGAGATGGAGATAGAGATAGAGAGAGAGATGGAGATAGATAGATAGAGAGAGAGAGAGAGAGAGAGAGAGAGAGAGAGAGAGAGAGAGAGAGAGAGAGAGAGAGAAGGAATGGGCAAGATAAAAATTTTTATCAACGCAAGAGCGGTTATTCTGTTTTGAAATTATTTAAAACGCGAGGACTTAACGGGTTCGAGATTTCATTTGTCGTTGATTTTGTTTTGTTATTATTGTTGTCGTTGTTGTTGTTGTTGCTGTTGTTGTTTTTGTGGTTGTCGTTGTTGTTGTTGATGGTATTTTTCCGCGTGCCTTTTCATTTCTGTTTTATCTGACCGGCTGTATCAGTATTTTTAAGATACTTCGTTAGGTTTTTACTTTTGTTTTGTTTTGTTTCATTTGTTACTTTTTCTGTTTCTCTGTTTGCTTTCCATTTCTTTCCAAGCTTAATTAAAAAAAATCATTTCATAGAGTCTTTATATGATGGCTGTTTGGTCTTAAGTTCTAAACTCCTCTGTTAAGTTGGCAATAAGGATGAAATTCCACAGATAATTAATCTTGTGATAGTCCAACCACTTCGAAACTAGGGGCAATGCCATTTTTGTTGTTGTTGTTTTTGTTGTTGTTAGTGTTAATGTTGCAGTAGTAGTAGTAGTAGTAGTAGTAGTAGTAGTAGTAGTAGTAGTAGTAGTAGTAGTAGTAGTAGTAGTAGTAGTAGTAGTAGTAGTAGTAGTAGTAGTAGTAGTAGTAGTAGTAGTAGTAGTAGTAGTAGTAGTAGTAGTTAAAACTGCTCCTATTGCTTGGTATTTTTCCTAGAGTTGCACCATGTTACGCTGATACGATAGTTTAATCTCGCAGTTGTGTATGTTTCCCTTGGTCGATCTCTACTGTTAGTTCCTAAACTTTCCTCTCTCCTCCTCTTACTCTCTCTCTCTCAGTCTCTCTCTCTCTCTCTCTCTCTCTCTCTCTCTCTCTCTCTCTCTCTCTTTTCTTTCGCTATCTCTGTCTCTTTCTCTTTCTCTCTTCTCTATCGCCACCATTTTGTCGATTCTCTTATAAATTTAACTCTTTTCCAAGATGGAAGCCAGGTACACTGTTGCGCACAAAAACATTGCATTCAAAATCCATGAGATATTCCGTGCTTGAGTTGTAGGAGTTCGATGGAAAAAACAAAACAAAATGAAGAGACAAATAGATCGATCGATATATATATATATATATATATATATATATATATATATATATATATATTTAGATAGATAGATAGATAGACAGACAGACAGATATATAGATAGATAGAAAGATATATGGTAGATAGAGAGAGACAGACAGACAAACATTGTTGCACAAAGAAAGAGAATCATAGTATATAATTTATCATCTTTGAGGTAAGCTGTGCTTTAGTGAAGAAAGTAAGATAGAGAGAGAGATAAAGAGAGAGGTAGAAAGAGAGACAAGGTCTAAAAAGAGACAAGCACACAACTTTATAACTACTGGACTAAAAACAGAAACAACACAAGATTAGATTTAACATATAAACGTTTCGCCTTTATTGTGGCTTCATCAGTTTGTGGTGAATTACAATCTGATGAAGCCACAATAAAAGCGAAACGTTTATATGTTAAATCTATACTTGTGTTGTTTCTTTTTTAGTCCCGTAGGTTTAAAGTTGTGTGCCTCTCTCTTTTAGACCTTGTTTCACACTATTTACAGAGACACACGTCCTTTTTGGATCCTTTATAATTACCAAGTTATACTCTAAGTGTGGTGTTTTTGCTTTTCTATTTGGAGAGAGAGAGAGAGAGAGAGAGAGAGAGAGAGAGAGAGAGAGAGGAACAAGAAGAAGGAGAAAGAGAAAAAGAAATAGCGACACAGTCATAGAGTAAAAAGTAACGTATTGACACAGAAAGAGACAAAAAAAAAAAAAAAAGAAATATATATAAATATATAGTTAGACAAGAGAGGCAAAAAAGAAAGAAAGAGCAAAAGACATAGAGAGTGGAAGACTAAGGACTAGAGAAAAAAGGAATAGCTACACACGGGTAAAAAGGAAGATTTGAGTAATTATGATGAAGACACAGACATAAAAGTTTTAAAAAATGTATCGAAAGTGATAGAAGAGTAGCAAATAAAAAGAAGAGTATGAGGGAGATTGAGAGAAAAAGCGGAAGAGTAAAAGAGGAATAGTCAAATAGACAAGAAAGAAAAGCGACACATTATTAAAAATAAAGAGTTAACAATAAACTGATATAGACACAGGAATATAGAGAAAAACATCTTTCGAAAGAGAAAGAAAAAGAAAGAGGAAGAGAGGTAAGAAGAGACCGAGACAAAGAGAGACAGAGATAGAGAGAGAGCGTGTGTGTGTGGGGAAGAAAAAGAAACATAAAGAGAACAAAGAAATAGCGTCACAGTGAGAGAAAATAATACATTGTCTAATCGTACCGACATATACATAATTATAAAGATAAAATTGGATTTGAAAAAAAGAGAAAGATCCAGATAAAGAAGAAAGTAAATGTGATAACACTTAGAAAAATTACCTGAAGTGGGGGAAGCGACGCACAAAAAAAGAGATAGAGGGAGAGATAGAGAGAGTGGACGACAAGGAACAAGGGAGAAAGAAAACAAAAATATAAAAGAATACAGTTAGAAAGAAAGAATCAGTAATATACTCATATAGACCGAGAGATAAAGATGTAAAATATATCGAAACTGAGAGAAGTGAGGGAAAGAAGAAAAAAAAGAGAGAAAATGGAAGAAAGGGAGAGCATGAGAGTGAAAAGAAAGAAAGAAAGTGACAGAAGAAGATCGAGAAAGAAAAAATGCGGCACACAGAGAGAAAAATCTAAACATAAAAGCAAATAAATGATGTAAGTGAGAGAAGAGAAGTAAACCCTCGCAAATAAACCGCATGAAGAAAGTGAGGCACTGTTTACTTATATGGATCAGGGGGTCACGCGAGTAATCAAAAATGGTTAGTATAATTTTAACGGCACTCCTTACATTAACCATTGCGTCTGGTGACCTGATATGATCAAAGTGAGGCTTGTAACCTGTCATGTAAAGAGTGACGTGTGACACATGAAAGGTCATTTCTATGTGAGGCTGGCTTAACAGACACATTCGGGAGAATTCTGTGTCACAAAAAAAAGTTTTGAAAGTTCCGCTGAGGGGTATTTTCGTGGGAATACCGACAGCCTTTAAGGTTAAAACATGATTACGATAATTATGCTGACTCTAATTAAGACTATACATAAAACCCTCTTTGGAAAAGGAAGAAAAACATTCGACCCTGCCGTCAGTTTTTAAATTTTAAATGCATTACAACATGAACGCCTGCTGTTTCATTAACCTGGTAGTCTCATGATAGTTTAACTTTTTAAATATCAATAAAGATATACATGTTGATTGAATGGCTCGTAAACTGAAGACGCTAGATCTTAAGAACCTACATTTTTAAATATATAATTAGCGGTATCGCATGCTATTTCTTAATCTAGACGTTGAACTTGTTTTGTGTTTATTTTTCTATTTTGAAGCAAACAACATTTCGTGCACTTTAAATTTTCTTAATTTTGTTTTGAATAGTATTTCTTTATAACTTTGAAGGGCTTTTAATGAATTTTTTTTTATGTAAAATCTTACTTTTTATGAGGCATGAAATAGAGGGTTTATTCAAGAATATTCCAGCGTGGAAAAAATTTCGCAAAAATGTAAGAATACAATCCATTAAAAAAAATACTAAAAAACGATGTAACGAAAGAAACTCTACAAATTTAAAAGAACAACATCATAATTTTATTTAGCAGAATTTAAGATCAGAATGAGATTTAGATTTAGGGGGCCTAATCTTAGTTTTTGTCCATTCCACTTAGATGTCCATATCTATAGTCAGGCCCTCTTACTGATAAAATTTGGAATTTTCATCTTTGACTCCGGGAATACTCCTACAATCCACGGTCTACTTGAAAAATATTATTAAGACCATGAGTTGTTAACAATGAATAGCTAAACTTAATTTAAGAAACAACAAAAAAATGTATTTTAACTCTCAATTTTTTAGTAAAACTGCCTAGCATGAAATCATAGCTGACTCTTTAAGATAAAAAGCGTTTCAAAAGATCTCTAAGTAGAATGTGATGTTATACGTTATCAAATTAGCTAATAATGCAAATAACAGTAGCAAAATAGTTTGCCTTGTAATTAAGCTGACCAGGTATTCAATAACAACGCTAGCAGGAGATTTGGCTTATTTGATTTTTATTGACAAGAAAGAAATGTAATGGTAAAAGGCAGCTTTATGAGATCGACGCGTTATGATACATAAAAAAATAAGATAAAATACAACAAAATCTTTCCTTACACATACATAACATTTTGAGGTTTTCAAGCTCTTGTTCTTAAACTTTATAGTCAATTGCAGTTTAAAACCATGTCATTTTTTAGGTAAGTTGTAATGAGAAATATAGCAGTCTGCTCCTGGAGGAAACTACGAAAATATATTGAAATATGAAAAACTTTTCTCTCAACTCATAAAAAAAAACAAACAAAAAAACGTAGGCTGAATTTGTCTGTTAAGGTTTGTCAAAAGCATTGCATCATTTTGTTATTTTACAGAACAAACAAGAATGTCATATGAAAGCATTTGAACACCTTGATTTAAAAATATTATTCAATATAGGCTCTAGTTATAAGGTACACATACTAAAAAAATCAAATCAAAACAACAGGACGTGTGTCTCATATTTCAATAAATTCTCTGTGTCTGCAAACAAGACATAGAAAGAATTTTACGTTTTCCTACGAATCATCATTTCTCTTAAGTTTACATGGTTATTGTTGTCAACTTCCCAGTTTCCATTTAGATTTTTGATATCGCTATTGCAATCTGCTAACCACCAGCCTCCTTTATCCTTCTTGGCGCAGTTCTCTTGGGCACTATTATCATTATCTCTATCTTTGGTGGAGAACTTTTGCCCGTTTACACTTCTCAAGAAGTCTGTACCTGTGCCCTTGATGGGTCCTAATTTCAATCTGCATCCATCTTTCTCGCCAGAAATGTCCAATCTATAGTAGTGGAGAGTTGCCGATGTGCCTTGGAATGGAATTTTTATCATTATTAAAGAGAAATTGTTCATTATTGCTTTTGAATATTTTTCACATGCGTAGTCGATAATCTTCTTGGATATATTATATGAAAGGTTTTCCCCCTGCCCTGTGGTTAACAAGATACAATGAAAAAACAATCAGTCATTAGTTTCTTTTTAATTAAAAAAACGTACAAGGGCAAGAAAAAAAAGGAAAGGCCTGAATATTCAATATTTCCATCGGTTTTCAAGAGACTGGTATATTGAACCCAAAAAAAAAAAAAATTAATAATCAAGAGATATCATCTTTTCAGGCACTCTTGTATTATCCTGTTACGACGGTCAACTTTCAAAATCTTCTAAGAATATTTAAGGAGACAGATAAAAATCAGAAAATCGTTGACGTGAATGTTCATTGGATTCCACAAAATACTACCAGCCAATATGTATTTCGTGATATTTTGTTTTTCGTTTTTGCACGAGGTTTGACCTGACAATTTCACGTTTCTATTACAACATGGCGATGAACGCATATCGGTTTACATATTTCCTCATTCTCGAAACAGTATATTTCCTGCATGAACTTAAAAAAAACTGAGTTCTTGATGCTTTGGTAAGCATACTGGTACCTTTTTGATTCCGAACTTAGTATTTCATTTCTTGAGATGATTGACGTGGAATTTAAGAATACCACACCCTGCCCACAACACTTGGTTTGTCGCAAACTGAGGGAAGAACTTTGAGCAAAGTCCTATTAGTAATTAGAAAAAAATGCTTACCCACTGATTTCAACTTCAATTTATAATTATGAGAAACTTTGCACTTCAAGACGCGTGTTTTGACAAAGTTTCAGTAGCTAGATAGTCGTAAATAAAATGGTTAAAAATTATCAAAATGTATCAACAGATAGGCTAATCAGATTGTCAAAGAACTTGAAAAGGACTTGCATTAGGTAAAAGTTTGATATGGCATGAAAAAAAAAAAATCAGCATCGCATTTCTAAACGAAGAACTGTCGCATATTTCTAACCAAAAAAGTTGTAAAAAGAATTATAAAATTGTAAATAATAATGACTCTTTTCCACAAAAATTCTCTACCAACATATTTTGGTGATTGCGAGTAAAAAACAAACATTGTGCTGAATCTTTATCTTGATATATTTAGATGAAATTATTTAATTTTCACTGTTGTTGCCAACCAAAACTACTTTAGTTTTATGTCTACAGTAACTATTGTCGCAAACACGACTGTGTAAAGTGTATAATCATCATCAGTATTGTAAACTGGCTGACACATCGAAACGATTGCTACAATACTAGTCGTAAAGTACTTTTAATTTTTAAGCTGGTATTAAATAGAATTATAAATTTTCCTTCTTTTTCTTTTTTACTTTTTTTTGGCCGCACCCCAAACGCTACATTATCTAATTAAAGGTTGCCTTTAGTATAAGACAACTCTTATAATTGATTTCCATGCTTTATAAAGATTATGAATATTAATTTATTTGCATTTTATGAAAAAGAAACGAATCTGGCAGTGTTTATTTTGTCTCCGTGGAAAGTGTTGCACTCAGTAAGAAACCTGTGAGTTTTTCCAAAATTTGATTAGATCTGTCTTGCCCTATAATCGTGATATCTTTTTTGTCTCTATATCTTATGATTTTAAGCTCTGTATACATAATATTTATTCAAAATAGCATTTGCATCAATCTCGCTTACCACTAGATAAGAGCGCCCAGTGGAGGACAAGGGTCACACAAAGGCTCCAGCTCAGTTCTTCTCACTTATGAATTCACTGCACGTTTGATTTATGAACTACCGTAGAAACAGATGATCAACAGAGCAATGATGTTGAAAAACTATTTTATCAACCTAACCTGAAAGTTCTCTTATACTGAGGGAACGTATGTGTTGCGCGTATTTCGAAATGGCCATTACATCTTTATCTCAAGCTATGAAATTTCGTAAAAATCCAACACATTTCAAGTTTAGAGTCTAGTCTTATACCGAACGCATAGTTGGTTATAAGCAATCACAAACTTGGAACTAAAATGATAAGGCCTGCTGTTGCCATGAAAATAACTGTCACTCAGGGAACAGTGGAGCGACACGAAGTCACCAAGGCCTCAGGGAGAAAAGCTGAAGATGATTAAAATAAAAAAAAATTAAATTCACAGAAAGTCTCCTGTTTATTATTAGACAACATTAAGTATTTAGAGCTTTTAATTAAGATATGGGAATGAAATCTAAAACTCAATTCCTAATTTATAGTTATGTTCTTTATAAACTAGGAATCCTCTACTCTGATAAAATAATTTTAATTGACGGAAATTGAATGTCACCAAAATAATTATAGCAGATTAGCGAGCGGAAGATGACATTTAGGATAACTGGTAAGAAAGAGAACAGAAGAAAGAATCATGAGTTTTGCAAATTACGGTTCAAACGAAATAATAATGATGATGATGATGATAACAATAATAATAATAATAATAATAATAATAATAATAATAATAATAATAATAATAATAATAATAATAATAATAATAATAATAATAATAATAATAATAATAATAATAATAATAATAATAATAATAATAATAATAATAATAATAATAATAATAATAATTTTAAAAAATCCTGTGGCCTGATTGAAAAATGCCTTAAAATTTTCAGTTCTCATGCACTAAAAAATTTTGATATTTTCATAGTGGGTGGGACGGATGTCCGCGGAGAAAAATAAATAATCAACGTCACTATAGTTATACTTTATTTCATCATTTGCCCCATATGATGCGTATATTGGTTCCACATGATTTACTGTTGGGCACGCAGTTGATTAATTTATTTTGAATTTAGGATCAGACTGCCTTAACCCGATAGCAGAGAGGCAACAAAATGACTACGATAAATCATATCTGTAGCAAATATTAGGCAGTACCAACCTTTTCAGAAGTAATATAGCTCAAGCTAGGCATGTTATCCAAGGTTGTAGACAAATAAGTCAGCCTAAAAAAAGAACAGTATTATAAAATACGTTTGCACACTTATACATCATTGTTAAGCCATGATACACATACTTATCACCTTGAACATGTCTAATTAGTAGATATCTTTTCCTTTTTTAACAATTTCTTAAATTAATGTGCTTCAGCCTTGCAGTCAAAGGTGATGATGCACTGTATATCACTTCACCGTGGAGGCAGTAAAGGTGCTGTGAGTGTGTGACGTGCGTCTTGCGAATGTATGCGGTGCTAACTTAAGTCGCACTCTGGTAACGCTGAGTAAAGACATTGTACGTCTAAGAAATATACGCTTTCCGGTGTGTCACCTACATCTTCTTCTATGACTGTAAAGCATGTAAAGGCGCTCTGGACATGCCTCGAATGTCTTGTGATCATGGGGCTTAACATTTACGCCAAGAATGTTAAATCGTTAAGCAAACATTCCTAATAGTTGCCCAATAAACCAAGACTGAATAGTCACCACTACCAAAGATACTTCTACCAGAACACTACTGACTAAGAGCCATAGCACCTAGCAGAGGACTGGAAAATATAAGACTAGGGAAGCACGAGACGGACAGTTCATTATCTGCTTCTAAGGAAAGTTTGGAGATTCCTTCTATGCTTAGTTCTTTTAATGTAATTTTTTAAATGATTTACTTGCTACAAATATCTCAGCATATTTGTGAACTAGTGCGGATATACGTTGTTCCTCATGTCTATTTACTTTCGCCGAACAGTCGAACAGCCCAGACAAGCCTAAAGGCCTGGACATGTCAGAGACACCCAGAGACCGCCAGAGACACCCAGTCACATGGAAAGGTTATTTTTATATAATAAGCCTACCCTGCCTGATAGAGGCCGGACAAAATGTCGTGATAAGTTTGAAGTGCATCATGAGAATCGATCAATCCACAATAAGTGAGCAGTCTGGAGAATTTCTGTATCGATCGTAAATGATTTTTTTAATCTTACTCAATTAGCGATCACTTAGCTGACGGTCTAAAGCGGTACGAGCTTCAATTGGAAAATGTGTGGCCTGTTTTTTACTGCTCAATTTCCTGTGTTCGGGCCCCCCAAAACCTAACCATAATTATATCATCTTCAACACATTTAGTATCTCATTTCTTCTTGGACATGGATGGCGACAAACTATGTTGTGGGGCAAGAGCGTCTGCCCTGATATTTGCAGTTACCCGCTTCGCGGGTGCGAGCCCTTCACCATTGGTGAGTTTAGGGCTTCATCTTTTCGTTCCATTCTGTCAGACGGGGGCTTAAGTTTAATTCACAAAAAAGGCCTGACATCACTTTGTTGTGGGCTGATTAGGCGTACATTTAGGCCTATATCAACCAAACAAATAAACAAATCTCTTGTACGGTACTTGTAGCTCTACAAAGCGCGAGCGCAAGATATACCGGTATTTCATTGGTATAACGAGTGAAAAACGCCAATTTTCGATATCAAGACAAATTTTCAAGTCTTATATTATAAGGGGATTAAAAATGCTGAAGAAAATTCATGGTAATCCCAAATATCCAAGGAAAATATACGATTAATTAATGCAACTGTAGTAGAATAAAAATAGTTATACTTTTGTTATTATTACTTTTTTGCAATCGCCAAACTTTTTAGTTATGAAAAATCAAACCTAGTCCTACCAGAAATAAAGGGTCACATATATAAACGTAAAATGACTATCCGACTATCGTAAGCCAATGATTTTGGCATACGGTGCGTAGGTTAATATGTATCGCAATTTTCTAGATTTAAGCCAAAGCGATATTGATCTAGATCTAGCTTAAATTGCCACATAGTGTATTTTGTTGATTTTAACGCCAATTGTGTAATTTTTTAAAAATAAAAATTTAATGTGCACAACTTTTGAAATAGAATTTGTCTGAAACTGAAATGAATCATGGGCAGACTTGGCCAGCAGTTTGTCAATGTATAAGGTCAGGGTAAAAGGCAACAAGGATCCAGTCTCCAGCTAGATAGGTTTAGCTTACCTATGCAGTGAATGACCTGACATACATTTTTTTTAAAAAGTGATGTACTACCCTTTCAAATAAATTGATATAGATGCACATGACTCTGAATGTTTGAGAAGCACTGCCAAAGTGCCTTTACATTAGAAAAAAATAGAGCAGAACAGCAAGTTCACTAATTGATAGAAATTGATGCCTTGCAGATTCTGTTATATTTGTAAATGGACCACAATGGCATCATTGAATTGATATTTCATGTTCAATTCAAATAAGTTGCATGTTGCACTTGTTTCATAACACCAACAGATATTGACAGTACTACTTTGAGTGACTTTTTGTAGAGCAATCTTCTTTTAAACTTCTCAGTGCAAAAAAAAGCATGAAACTATCAGAGGTAAAGATTGTAAGTTTGAGAAACAAATTTGTTTTTCAGAGAATTGGTAAGTGTAATTTCAAAGACTGCTCATTTGGTGGAAAGATAGTGAAACATTAAAATGTGCATTTATGTATGGCATATTGTATGTTCAAATTGAGTCTATGAGAGTCATCGTTAAACAAACAACCTTGAGCTAACTTGAATTTTTAAAAAAATTAAGGATTCTGCCCTTCAAACTTGACTGCAGAGTTTACATTTTGCCATTTTTCTATTGCTTAGGATGGCATGGGATGACACCTCTACACAGAGCATGCCTGATTGGTGAATACAAAATTGTACAGAATTATACAAAATCTGCTGCTTGTACAGGCAAACGCAGATGTGAATGCTCTCACCAATTTAAAGAAACTCCTCTGCTCTATGCTAGCAAGAGAGGAATCCCTACAGTTGTTCACCTTTTGCTGCAGTGTGGGGCCAAGATTGAACTCAAGGATCAAAATGGAAGGGTTGCTCTTCATCATGCAGCAGAGAATGGAGCTGTGTATGTCATTTTTTAAATCTTTTATCTTCTTTGAAGGAAGTCTTTTATGTAAGAAGAATCAATGATAAAACACAATATGCAGGCTTTTTTTAAAAAAGAAAAAAGAACTGAGTAAAAGGACATACTCTGAAGATCTTTTCCACGGCAGTTTTAATATTATGTAATCATTTATTTAGGTTTGAGTACAGTTCACCTTGGACGTAACTTAGTTTAGTCATGATTAAAAGTTCGTTGGAGCCAAGGTCACAACAGGCACTACAATGGAAGAAACCAATGTTGTTAGAACACATTACTTTTTTCATTTCTCACAAATAGAAGACTTATTTTTTGCTTATCGAACTGACAAACTCTCTCTCCTTCTCTCTCTAACTCTCTCTGTTGATCTCTATCTCTGTCTCTCCTTCTCTCTTTGACTCTCTTTCTCTTTTATCTCTCTCTCTCTCTCTCTCTCTCTATATATATATATATATATATATATATATATATATATCACACTCACACTTAATAAGCAAGAAGGATAATTATCATTTAAAAAGTTTCTCTATTTTTACCTCAGAGATGTTGTTCGCTATTTTCAAGATGCATTCAATTTGGACCTCCAAACTTTGGACTACAGCTATCAGAGTGCACTGCCTCTAGCCTGTGTATCTGGACAAGTAGAGTTGTTTTACTTCCTCATTAACTCTGGAGTAAGCAAAAGTTGAGATTGTAGTTACCCATAAGTGACTTTGTCATAGGCTACTTAACTTTTTTTTTTCATAAGAATTCCAAACACATTTTTGTGAATTGAAATATGGTAAGAGATCAATACAGTTCGAAAATTTCAGGTATATTAGGATCACAATAGGTCTGTTCTGGTCAGTGACTCTGGTGAAAAATCTCCCCTCTTTGGCCTTGCCTTTTGTAAAAAATCCTGTGTCTTAGAATAGAAAACATCTTATAAGCAGCTTTTGTCATGAGAATACCCATATTTCTATTTGGCCCTTGATGTCAAAAACACCTGGCCAGTTTTCTTTTTTTTTTGTTTACACAACTAGTGCTTAATAAAGAATACAAAATCCCTGAACCTGCTGTCGTTTATTTGCTTGTGTTTTAAGATTAATGAGTACGTTTACATGGTGGCAGCGGTAAAAACGTGTAAATAATCTAGTTGCAAAGTTATAATTTGTATAATACAACCGTAAACAAAACTTTGCTACCAGTTATGCCGTCTGCAACGATAAATTTGATAGCCTATCGATAACTGGTAATCTTGCGACACGGTGAACCAGCGTGGTTAATCTGTGACAAACAGCACCGTTCACGTCTTCAAGAAACAGGTCAAGTACCCAATATTCTTTCATTTTTCGATCTTCAGGCAGAGGTTATGGTGGAGTGCAGTGGTCTGGCCCCAAGGTCTCGCCCTTGGAATAATGAATTGTGTGTTTTAACACATTTTGTTTAGGCCGCAGTCACCGCCCAAGCCTCATATCTAGCACCACCCTAGGTGAGAGCACTTCCATAAACCAAACTACTGAGATGGCAACAAAACGACAAGATTACACAAGTCTCCAAGAAACTTGATCAAACAATAAAGAGCTGAGATATTACTATAACGCAAGCTTTTGTGACAATCACATCGGCGCGATTTAACTGGAGCTATCCTTCTCTGGTTGAATCCAAGCAAGGAGATGTCATTAGAGCCAAGGGATACAACCGATACAATTAAAACACGCTTTCATCACAACGAGTTGTTTCCTTGTAAATGCATAAAAATATTAAAGTAAATCTATGAGCGCACTAGTCAAGGGAACTAACCCTTAAAATCTACAAAATTACACAGTTGCTTCTCTTCTATTAGGTCTTTCTCTTCTTATTGTTTTATAGTCATACTACGAACTGTAGGCCTCAATATGGCAGGACACTCTCAGATTCCACTCCCACAATTAGACTGGGAAAATCCCAACAGACAAAAAGCCTTCAATGAGTGGAAAGACTTCATGGCCAGCTACATGGTTATTAATAAAATTCCTGCCGATGAACAGTGGAATTATATTCTGCTTAGCTCAGGTCCAAAGGGCAGAGACCTTCTCATCGCGTCAGGAATCACAGAAGACAACAAAACCAATCCTGACAATGTATGGTCAGTATAAGAAGACCATATGATTGAAAAACCTAACAAATGGGTCCAAAGAATAGAACTGCAGAGTTTCAGTCAAGGAGAAAATGAAACTATTGAGGAATTTGTTTTACGCCTCAAGACCAAGGCAGTCAAGTGCAGTTTTAGCACTACAAATGTCAAGGAAGAAAGAATCACTGAACAAATAATCAAAGGATGCAAGCACCAGGAAGAAAATAAAAAACTGCTAGGGAAGACAGACCTCACAACGGCACAAGCCATATAGTAAAAAACTATGAAGCAACAGTTAAAAGCTTATCAGAATACAAAAGTGCTGCAAGCGACACCACTACGTGTACCATGCACTATGTAAAGAAAAATAAAGACACAAAGCATGAATGCTCAAAATGCGGAACAAGACACGGCTACGGACAATGCCCTGCTTTCGGGACAACCTGCAAAAAATGCACAAAACTAAACCATTGGGCAAACATGTGCAGATCCAGCGACAGACCTGCGAGCATGCAGAAAACACAGAACAAACCCTTCAAATTGGTTAAGAGTAAACAAATAAACCAAAACGCTCATCCTAAGAAGCGACAGAATAAAGGTAGAATACATGACTTGTTAGAAGTCTCCACAGACGAAGAAACATTCAACATAAGGTCTTTAGGCCTAGACTCGCAAGATAGCAGAGAAGAGATATTTACACGAATCAAAGCAAAAGCTACCGAAAAGAAACACATAACAATGAACTTGAAAGTTAAACTAGACACAGGTGCAAACGCCAATATCCTGACACTCAGATCATTTCGGCAGATGTATCCAGATAAAGTCACAAGTGACAACACAATCAGTGCTAATTTTGTCAATGGCAGTAGTGCTAAACTTGTTGGCTACAGCGGCGAGCAAATTAAACATCTTGGAACGATAACTCTGACCTGTGGTGAAGACAAAATGCCTTAGAAATTTTATATAGTTCATATAGATGGGCCAAACATCCTAGGTCTTCAAGGATGCAGATCACTAAACCTGATCAAGGTCAACTGCAACATCAACAGACAAGTACCAATCAAAACAGTTGAGGATTTGAAATCAAGTCATCCCGAGCAGTTTGGCAAGATAGGTAGCTTCGAAGACAACTTTCACATTCAAACACAAAGTGACGCAACACCCATCGTCCAACCTCCAAGAAAGTATCCAGTAAATATCTTGCATGAACTCGAAAAAGAATTAGCTCGCATGGAGGCGCTGAATGTCATCTGCAAAGAGTCGGAACCCACCGATTGGGTCAACTCAATTGCGTTCAGCAGGAAGACAGATGGCAAACTCAGAATTTTTCTCGATCCTAAAGATCTAAACAAAGTGATTAAAAGAACATATCACAAGATTCCAACGCTAGAGGAAATAGCACACGAGTTCAATTGGGCCAAGTTCTTCTCGAAACTAGATGCTCAACACGGATACTGGGCAGTTCATCTGGATGAGAGCTCAAGCAAACTAACCACTTTCAACTCACCATTTGGCCGATATAGGTACCTGAGACTGCCATTTGGTTTGAACGTTTCCCAAGACATCTTCCAAATGAAGATGGACCAAATACTTGAAGAATGCCCCGGGACTCTGGGCATCTCAGACTATGTCTGTGTTTTTGGTAAAACAGAAGAAGAACATGATGAAAACCTCAGAAACTTGATGAAAATCAGTCAGAAGAGAGGTCTTGTCTTCAACAGCAAAAAATGTTTCATCAATCAAAAACAAATATCCTTCTATGGCCTAATATAGGATGAAAAATGGAGTTCACCCAGACCCACAGAAAGGTGACAACATACAAAAGAAAGAAGCTCCCACAAATGTGAAAGAACTTCAACAGTTCATGGGAATCATACTGTACATGAGCCCATTCATTCCCAAGCTAAGCTCTCACACAGACCCTCTCAGGAAACTCCTCCACATAGAGGCAGCATGGAAATGGACTGAAAGCCACGAAAAAGCCTTCCAAGCCATCAAAGACCTAGTCCACCAAGAAATGACTCTAAGTTATTATGATCCCAAGAAGGCGACGATCTTGGAAGTAGACAGTTCTATGACGGACATTGGAGCCGCCTTAATACAAGACGGGAGACCCATAGCGTTTGCGAGTAAGTCGATGACAGACACTGAATCGAGATACGCCAAAATTGAGCGAGAACTCCTGGCAGTGGTCTTTGCTTTAGAAAGATTCCATACCTACATCTATGGAAAGCCTGTGCTGGTCCAAAGTGATCATAAGCCACTAGAAAATATCCAGTACAAGAATCTTAGTAAAGCTCCTCCCAGACTACAAAGAATGCTTCTGCGAATTCAACCTTACAACTGTACAACACAGTAAAAGGCAGGAAAAGAGGTGATATTTGCCGATTATCTATCCAGGATATCCCCAAGTACAGCCGATGAGATTGAGCTTGATAAGATGGTACACCAAGTCTCCATCTCTGAGGAGAAATACAAGTCACTTCAAGAGGACACAGCTAAAGACCCAGAATTAAACTGTCTCAAATCACAAATCATCCAAGGATGGCCTGAGAACGCAAAAGATGTTCCAAATATAATTAAAAAATACTGGTCCATGCGAGATTTCCTCTCCATCGAAGATGGGCTTATTGTAAAAAACACAGCCATCATCATTCCAAAAAGTATGCAAAGCCTCATCCTGGACCGTTTACATGAAAGCCACCAGGGTATCGAGAAATGCTTACTGAAAGCAAGAGAGAATGTTTTTTGGATTGGAATGACGAAAGACGTTACAGACAGAGTGCAAACATGCTCCATCTGTGAAAAAAACAACAAGAAGTCGCAACAGAAAGAGTCTCTACTGCAGCATGAAATGCCATCATGACCATTTGAAAAGATAGCAGCAGACATTTTCTTCTTAGATGGGCAAAACTTCTTGCTCGTGGCAGACTACTACAGTAAGATGCCGTTTGTCAAGACTCTCAAATCAATGACAAGCAAAGAGACCATTGACTTTCTGGAATCAGTCTTCGCAATTCATGGAATCCCGAAAACTCTGATTAGTGACAATGCCAGACAGTTTACTAGCTTTGAGTTTGACCACTTTAAAAAACAATGGGATTTTCAACACACCACCTCTAGCCCCCATTACCCTCAGTCAAATGGATTCATTGAGAGAACTGTCCAAACTGTTAAAAACTGCTTAAAGAAAGCAAAGGCACGAAAACAAAACCCACCACTTGCTCTCCGCTTATAAACTTTAACCTTTAAAATACCAATAATTATTCATTTTTATTTAAAGAGAATTCTACCAATTCACTCTATCTATCTTCCTCTCTCTCTCCCTATAATTTTTTCTCTCTAACTCTCTCTCTCTCTCTCTCTCTCTCTCTCTCTCTCTCTCTCTCTCTCTCTCTCTCTTTCTCTTATTGTCTTTAAGTCTGTATATAACATAAACTATCTCAATTCCTGTACGTCCTTATCTCTTTCTCTCTCTGTCTCTCTCTCTCTTTCTATGTCTTTCTGTCTCTCTCTGCCTCTCTCTGTCTCTTTCTCTCTCTGTCTCTCTCTGTCTGTCTGTCTGTCTGTCTGTCTGTTTCTCTCTCTCTCTCTCTCTCTCTCTCTCTCTCTCTCTCTCTCTCTCTCTCTCTCTCTCTCTCTCTCTCTCTCTATTTCTATCTCTCTTTCGGACTATTTGGAAGCCATGTTTTCTTGCGACACCTTACATGCACGCATCTCTTATATAGTTACAAAATATACTGTGTTGTATGTCTTTCGAACATCGGCTTTAGATTTGTATTATCATCGCTTGTCTTTTTTTTTTTTTTGGTGATTTTTTCGATCACCATATTGTGTTTTAGTCTCAATGACTGTGTATCTAATATTTCTCTTTGCAACATGTGGTTGCTGCCAAAGGAATGACGGAATTCGGGGTCCATGAAATGGGTGTAACTTGAGGCCAAAAAAAAAATTATTTTCAAGCCTTTATTCGCCACCACCGCCCAAATGGCTACATCTATGATACAGAATACGAGTGACTTTAAACGAAAAGTTAATTGTCGTTGTATAAAATCATGGTTGAGATCGATATATTAAATTTGTTTCTTAGTTTTTCTATATGATTTAAAAGATTTATGTACGTTTATTACCTGAATTATTTAGTTTAATACAATTTGCGACACAGGCACATAAAAAAGACGCATTTTGTATGTTTTTTTTTTTTTAATTTTTATACATGAGTTGTAGTTAATTTTGCATTTCAGCAGTTACTTTCCTCTATACATAAGGCCGATCTAGATTGTTAGACGTATTTAAAAGAGTTCATACCCTTACTGAGTGATTAAATCGTGAGACTATTTCTTTCTATTTTTCTTGGTTCTCTTCTTTCACTCTAGCTCTCTTTCTGTATCTCTACCTTTCTCATCTCTCTCTATCTCTGTTTGTCTGTCAGTCTTTCTTTCTCTCTCTTTCTCTCTCTCTCTCTCTCTCTCTCTCTCTCTCTCTCTCTCTCTCTCTCTCTCTCTCTCTCTCTCGCTGTCTCTCTTTTAGTCTATTTGGTAGCCAGTTTTTCTTGCGACACCTTACATATTACGCATCTCTTATATAGTTACAAATTATACTGTGTTGTATGTCTTTAGAACATTGGATTTTGATTAGTATTTTCATCGCTGGTCTTTTATTTTCTGATGTGTCGGCCGACATATTGTGTTTCAATCCCTATGACTGTTTCTCTTATTTCTCTCTCTGTCTCTCTCTGTCTGATATTTTTAAAATATTTATGTCTCTATCTATGACACTGTATATTACTGTTTCTTTCTCTAACTGTGCTTCACCATCTCTTTTTCTCTCTTTCTCTCGTTCTTAATCTTTCAGTCTCTCTCTCTATCTCTCTCTCTCTTTTTCTCTCTCTATCTATCTATTTATTTATTTATCTATCTATTTATCTCTCTATCTATCTATCTATCTATCTATCTATCTATCTATCTATCTATCTATCTATCTA
The DNA here is from genome assembly GCA_033675545.1 of Elysia crispata. NCBI lineage: Eukaryota > Metazoa > Mollusca > Gastropoda > Plakobranchidae > Elysia > Elysia crispata. The sequence continues at coordinate 385,184 of JAWDGP010000619.1, read as the reverse complement.
TCTCTGTCCTTCGCTCTTTCTTTTTTTCTTTGCGTCTCCCCCCCCCCCCCACAAAAAAAAAAAAAAATTGAGACAATACTTTTTTTTCTTTTGTTTGTATCTGTGTTAATTCATTACCTTACAATAACTGTATGTCTCACTTCCTTTGTTTTCTTTCAATTTTTTTCTTTTCCACACTCCTTTTATCTCCCTCTCTCTCTCTCTCTCTCTCTCTCTCTCTCTCTCTCTCTCTCTCTCTCTCTCTCTCTCTCTCTCTCTCTCTCTCTCTCTCTCTCTCTCTCTCTCTTTCAGTCTCTCTCTCTCTCTATCTATCTCTGTCTTTCGCTCTATCTCTTTTTCTTTGCGCTTCTCCCCCCACTTAAGATAACACTTTTTTTTCTTTTGTTTGTGTCTGTGTTAATACATTACCTTACAATAACTGTATGTCTCACTTCCTCTGTTTTCTTTCATTTTTTCATTTTTTTACTCTCCTTCTCTCTCTCTCTCTCTCTCTCTCTCTCTCTCTCTCTCTCTCTCTCTCTCTCTCTCTCTCTCTCTCTCTCTCTCTCTCTCTCTCTCTCTCTCTCTCTCTCTCTCTCTCTCTCTCTCTCTTTTTCTGTCTTCTTTGCCTCTCTTTCTATACTTGTGATACATTAATTTTACCTTTATGTCTCTATATCAGATTATGACTAAATATTCCTCTCTATGTGTCGCTATTTACTTACATTCTCATCGAACCACCAGTGGACAGTGCGTTAGTAACGGAAATTATGTGAAATTCGTCTCCCGTGATAGATAACAAATATAAAGGAGGTGTTGCATATTTAATGGATAAAGCCCCTTTGAAAGTAAAAAAAAAAATACATCTCCCTACAAAGGAAGATATTCAACTCCCTATAAGGGGAGATATGTCATCAAGATTGCAGGGGGTGAAGGGTTTCAGCTCTGAACCTCCGCCATATAGACACTCTCAGGATAGCCGGCCCACCGACACCACATCGACGAAGTACCCAAGTCGCCGGTACCTCTGAGCAGGTTGTGCTTCTCACACAACCCACTACCAAACTTCCCTGCCAGCTGCCAAGCACCAAAGTGATGCATACAAGTGTGCATCCCGGTGTTTTATGGGAGGAACCACATCAGACCCAAAACATAAATGACGACAGGCGCGTGCCGTCATAGAATGTGGACCTTGGCTGTTTTACGGGACCTTACCACCGTTAGGGCTTGGAGCCAGTTCCTGGCGAATTTGGTTTGCCAGACAGATTTCTCTCCTGATCCATATAAGTAAACAGTGCCTCACTTTCTTCATGCGGTTTACTTGCGACGCATTTTCTTACAATTTTGTTTAATATCTATTTTATAAAGGTAAAACCCCGTGGCATTAAACTAAAAACTGCACTTCTTATCTGATATTAAATAAATAAAAAATATGTTTCTCTGCCATGATACATAGTGGAACGAATCTTTTAATGTTTCAGAAAAACTAGTTAAAACCGTGATTCTATGTGGTATGAGTGTTATGGTATGTAACTCTATACCATTACTGATTAACTTGAAATAGTTGTCGTTTGTATCTAGGAGTGAGTTTGTTCAGTTTGTCAACACGCCTTGGTTTTGTTTATTTTTTTCCTGTGACCTTGACTGCCTCTTGCGTGGTAGTCACTAACAAGTTCAACTGCTCAAACAATAGAGAAGAAAGAAATTCGATTTATAAAAAAAATGTTTAAATTTCTTAACTATTAAACCTTTTTTCATTTGTGTATGTCTCTTATAAATCGATCATATAAAAAACTGTCCAATCTCAAGGCGAACTGTTGTTTTTTTTTTCCTGCCCTAACTTTTCACTTCGTTAGTCTGGGGGTCGGGGGAGAGGGGAAGGAGAGAGACAGTAAGAAAGAGAGATAGATAGAGAGATAGATAGAGAGAGATGGATATATATATATATATATATATATATATATATATATATAGAGAGAGAGAGAGAGAGAGAGAGAGAGAGAGAGAGAGAAGGAATGGGCAAGATAAAAATTTTTATCAACGCAAGAGCGGTTATTCTGTTTTGAAATTATTTAAAACGCGAGGACTTAACGGGTTCGAGATTTATTTGTTGATTTTGTTTTGTTATTACTGTTATTGTTGTTGTTGTTGTTGTTGTTGTTGTTGTGGTTGGTGTTGTTGTTGTTGATGGTATCTTTCCGCGTGCCTTTTCATTTCTGTTTTATCTGACCCGCTGCATGAGTATTTTTAAGATATTTCGTTAGATATTGTTTTGTTTTGGTTTTTTTTTTTTGTTGATTCATTACTCCCCTTTCTGTTTCTCTGATTGATTTCCATTTCTTCCCAAGATTGATAAAAAAAATCATTTCATACAGTCTTTATATGATGGCTGTTTGGTCTTAAGTTCTACACCCCTCCGTTAAGTTGGCTTTAAGGATGAAACTCCACAGATAATTAATCTTGTGATAGACCAACCACACTGCAACTAGGGGCAATGCCATTGTTGTTGTTGTTGTTATTATTATTATTATTGTTGTTGTTGTTGTTGTAGTAGTAGTAGTAATTAAAACTGCTGCTATTGCTGGTATTTTTCCTAGTATTGCACCATGTTACGATTATACGATAGTTTAATCTCGCAGCTGGTACTAGATTTAGTTGTGTATGTTTCTCTTGGTCGGTCTCTACTGTTAGTTCTACATTTATACCAACCTGTAGGATTCGAACCGCTTACCTTTAGATTCACTGGGAAGTCACTTTAACCATTGAGCCACCGTCACTCCGTGTTATTGTAGCAGAATTTATCGTACAGCCTTTTGCAACTTTAGTGCATTATCTTCTTTTTTGAACGATTTTTTTTCATTTTGTGTTATTTCTCACGAAAATTACGTTTATAATTATTATTTAATTTAGAAAATTATTTTAAACATTTAATAGATTTTAAAACGAATTTTGAAGAGGACTAACTTTCTTTAAATTATTACGCCATTCGACCCACTTTTTAGAAAGTTAAAATTATCACATAAATGGCAAATCCGTTAAAGGCAATCGTTTCTTTAAATGACGTTTCATTTTACTGAAATTCTTTTCACCTAAAAAATTTTTAACCCAAATGTTTTTTCTTATATGTCAGTTTTATTCCCGAGAGACAGATATTTTAATTTAATTTTGTGTTTCTCAAAAGCGTCATGAAATAAAAATAAAACATTTATCATTTTAGTAATTCATTCATCTCCGTGACTTCAATAAGAGCTCTTTTGTGAAATCTACCCCCTTTGGGTCCGTGCAAACTGAACATTAATGTTATGCTGTTTGTATATGTCTTATAAGTTCATTGAAAAAGAAAATACTGTGTTGCATGACCGTTCGTTGAGTCCGCCCAATGTTACATAAAGTTTTGTTTTCTTTGTTTTCTGTTCTTACCAACTTTGCTCTATTTTGAAAATCTAACCAAAATGTCTAATATTTATAATTGAAAGTTTTGAAGAACTTTTATGAAAGAAGCTGACAAAAATCCCCACTAGGTTTAACTGGTGACGCTTCAAAAGAACTTCTAAAGCTTTAGGTTATTAGTAGAAAAACCATCGGTAAGTTGACATAAAATACATGGAATTTTACTTAACCAAGACATACAAATTTTATTTTGATTAAAATGTATTAGAAGATAAGGCTCAAGAATATTTTAGAAATACTTTTAAAGCAAAAGCAAAGATATGTGATATAACGCAAAAAATATCTTGCCGAAATCGTCAGCAAGCCAATTTGTTGAAGTTGTAAGTTTAATATGTACAGATTTTTTTTTTGGATTCAAGAAACTTCACGAGAGGTTTCTTCACTTGAAATATATACAATAAAAAAGGAATTTTGTCATTAATCCAATCATTGTGATAAAGGGAATGAACAAGATTTGCTTTTAAGTGGTCTGGATTTTACCGGTGAGTTCAGTTCGTGTACAGATAGATATTCTTAACACGAGCGTGTAACCGTACACCGTAATAGTAACTTGTATTCTACTAGTTTTCAGAGGATATAATTATCTCTTCTTAATTTTCACTTTCCAATACAGATGTACACAGTTAAACAAAAATTACAAGGGCAAATTGTTTGGGTTCAAACATTATTATTTTGATCAAACTAGGGTAAATAAAATAGACATTGGTCATAAAAAAATCAGCATTTCTTCAAGTATGTTTTTTAGTTACAGAATGGTAACAGTTTAAAAAAACGTCTTAATTGAGGCAAATTATGTCCAAAATAGATTCAGATTTTTTGGAAAAATATACAGACCAATTATAAAGCTATTGCAATAATTATTAGACTTTGTTTAAGAAGAAAGCAGAAAGAAAGGGTTTGAGTTGAATAGCAAAAATACAGGAATAATGGTCGTCACTCGAAACAATAATTAACCACAGATCAACATCTTTATCAACGCGAATAAACTCAAGCAAATGGGCCAATTCAAATACTTGGGTTCTTTAATATAAAGTAAAGGACGCAACAACACTGAATAGTAGCAAATGTCCACATCTCGGTCCACACAAGAACATGAGCGGTGCAGTACTATTATTGAACTCATTATGATATTTGGGTGCAAGGCCTTGGCGATTTCCAAACAATTACAAAAGAAACTGGAGGCAACAGCATTAATGTAGTCCTTTGAATAAAACTACGAATTCTCATGAACTGCGATGAAATCAAACGAAACGGAGCTTTGAGAAGCGATGATCGAAATAAACGCAGCAGGGGAAAACAGCGTGAAAAGACTGGATGGGCTAACAAAGTGGCACAAAGGTAGTAAAAGTAGCACAGGCGACAGGATGCACTGAAAGCAACGAGAGAAACAGATGCCTCCTCCTCCTCCTCCTCCTCCTCCTCCTCCTCCTCCTCCTCCTCCTCCTCCTCCTCCTCCTCCTCCTACTACTACTACTACTACTACGACGACGACGACGACGACGACGACGACGACGACGACGACGACGACGACGACGACGACGACGACGACGACGACTACTACTACTACTACTACTACTACTACTACTACTACTACTACTACTACTACTACTATCACAATTTAAGTTCCGATCGTACAAAGATAAAAAAAAAGATCATCTAGGACAGGGGCGTTTTAATTAGTCATCTATCTTTTCTAAAGCGGCGGTTAGATTTAAGGATTTCCTGAACAACTTCCTTTCGCTCTTCTGATTTACAATCGATCGATACGTGTAAACGCAAAATTGGATTCGATTTATATTGTTGAACAGTGAATCGAAAGCTTTACCAGAATATTAAGTACTGCCTGGTACATTTTTGCTAATTGTTCGTAATTTTGGGTGCGGCTGGTTTTGAAATGATTTGCTAATTACTTACAGTTAGCTAGATTAGTAATCAGAAGCATTAGAGCATCGCTAGCAGTCATCATAAATTATAACCCTTTCATAATGGTTAAGTTCCCGGTGAGAGGACTAGCATGTCTGCGAAAAGTGATTATGCTGCACTTTGCTAGGTACCGCTGGGTAGGAGGAGTTTATGCAAATAATGTCGGTTAGTCTAAAATATGACATCATAGTCTTAGGGCCTCGTCTGCGAAACCTCAGAGATACTCTGGTTAATGAAAAGGGAGTTATGAAGACGAATTGGTGTTCTTTAATATTTAATCGTTTTATATCATTCTATCTGCACTTTAATTATGTAGGTCTTGGTTTGAGTTTTCTACCCAGCGCTTAAACTCAAGACATTAATCTGCCACACAGAGAAAAATAGAAGCGTCAAATATATCATTGATTTCTTTGTTTTTTAGTCCACAGTGATTAAAAGGAAGCATTATTTTCTTATTTAACACCTTGAAAAATGTTCTTTTCTTGTTGGAAAGGCACGAATGTATTGTCAACATCTTGCTTTATTATCCTGATTTTTAGGGTGCCATATATCCTATCGATCCCTTGAATTTGCTCCTCTCCACATAATAAAAAGAAGTAATAAATGAAAACAAAATTAAAAAGAAGGGGGAAAAAATAAACGAAAAGGCTCTCTAACACCTACTAAGTACAATGTCTTATCCACAACTGACAGTGCCCCAAACTATTTGACTTGATTATTATAAAACAAGATACTACCAAGGGTGTTCAGATTTCATCGCTACAATTGGCCAAATCATAAAAAACAACTTTCGGAGAAAAACGTCTATAAAAGTTTTTGATGTAATTTACAGCAGTTGGGTTCGAAACCTATTGCCTATATTGCTGCAAAATTTGAAGTATAATTTATGTAGGTGACAATGCTTTCTTCCGATTCATATGTTCATACTAATAAATATTGTATGCACTTTCAGAAATGACCTTAATCGAGCTTGATCATCTATAGTGGACACACTTTATGTATTGAAAAAAGAGGATGATTCATGGAGTAAGCAAGGTTGCCCTCTTCAAATCTATACATTTTTATTAATTTCACCTAACGAAATAAAAATTTCAAATGAAGAGGTGAACACACACACAAAAAAAGTTTAAAGTTGTGATTATATTTTGATATTTTTAACAGTTAGTTTTTGCGATCCAGATTATTTAAAACATAAATAGGTTATACTTATAACGTCGTACTGTTTCTCATCCTATTGATTGGTTCTTCTAGTAAAATTTTTCCTTATTATAAGAAATCGAACCTTTACCAGGTAAAAAAAAACAGCTTAAGTCTTCTCATCTTCAATATCTAGGAGATTTTTCGCAAAAAGCAACTTTCTTAATCCTTAGTACTCGTAACGGTGGATTGGTACATTCACAATTTATTTTTAAAAAAAGTAGCGCATCTCATACTCTCTCTCTCTCTCTTTCTCTCCCTCTCTCTCTCTCTCTTTCTCTCTTTATCCCTCTCGCTCTCTCTCTCTTTATCTCTCTTTATCTCTCTCTTTCTATCCCTCTCTCTCTATCTCTCTCTATTCCTATCTCTCTCTATCTATCTATCTCTCTCGCTCTTTCTCTGTCTTTCAATCTGATCAAACTTGTAAAAAAAAAACATTCTGAATGTGATCTCGTTACAAAGTCAATGCGAAGTTATATATAATGGATTTAAAAAAATATGATCCAATTCATTGTAGCCTTCATAGGGATTGTATTTCAGGATGGAATCCAAGTTGTCCTACAAGGCTTTCGTAATGGATTTAGGAATAAACTGAGAGAAAGAAAGAGAAAGGAGGAGAAAGAAATACGAAGTGAAACTAGGTATGTGTGTCAATCGAGCAGTCATGAATTACTAAAACACATTACTCCCTCTTTTGAAAAATTATCCAGTGGATACCCAGTTATTCAGGCATACAAAACAGCTGTTTTGCTGTAAGAGATCAAGTCTTTTCTTTATCTTTATAATTTTCCAAAATTCACAATCATGAAGGGGTATGAAGAAACATTTGAAAATCAATATTTTTCCACAACAAAAAAGAAATAAAACTGGAGCATTTTATATATGTTTAAAACATTATCTTGAATGAAAGCACTTTATCATTTGGTTTTACCCTGTTTATGTGGAATATGATTGGCCTATATCACGACACCTAAATGTAACAGTACTAACCCCACATTAAGGTCTTTGTTTCATGAATTTTTAAACATATAAATAATTATAAATTCATGTTTAATGACTAATAGACTAGTATTACGGTCCTGATTGGATCTCACATACAAAATATTGATTTGTCTTTTGTTACTCGTAAACGTGGCATCGATAATTTTGAAAAAAATCAGCAGTTATCGTCCCTTCCTCTATCGACGTGTCTTCGCCAGATTTTTCTGAGATCAAACTCTGTCATTCCGTTTCCAAAGTACTTTTTGTCATTAATAAAAGTACACGGTAGTGGTTTCGGGTCTAAGGAATGAGTGAAACCGGTAACATGGACGCGGGCTACAGACCCTACTGAGGCCAACACACCAGTGATGAAAGCGTCCTCTATGGGAACATAGGGAAAGTAAGGGCACAGTTTGAGCACAGTTTCTGCGGCAGACGTGGATACCACGTAGGCAGTTCCAGCGGCATAGACAGGATATCTTTCTGGAGGGTAAACTGATTTTGAAGCCGCCCATCTGCCGTCTCTTTGAACGGGTCCACCGTGGTATATGTGTCCATATATTGAGTTTTTCTTACCGTGGTGCTTCAGGAAGGAGAGAAGAAGAGGGACGTTCACAAAAATATCCTGATCAACTTTGAGAATATATTGGACGTTCTTGCAAGAAGAAATTACCCACTGGAGCGCTAAAAGGATTTTCCTAGTGAGATTTCTATAAGAATCAACCATATCGAACTGCAGAATGTCATTTATTTGGGTATCAGTTTTGTGTTGAAAGTCAGGATCTTTAGTTTTATTGTTGTTAAAAAGGGGCACCTGAGTACTAAAATCAAGCAAAATGTCCGTGTTATGGGAATGTAAGGATTTATTTTCTTTATCTGTGATACCGAGGACAAAAGTTAATCTCGAAGACAGACTAAGAGCTTTTCCAGGCCATCTAAGACTTTGAGCAACGCTCCCCCACGTCTCTCTGATGGCGTTTCGTATTTCCGAGTCATGAGGTGATGACGGCACGATGATGTGAACTTCATGGAAAGCTCCGCAACCAAATTTCGGTTCTTGTAACACTGAGTTGTTGTAAGTCTCCAATACCATAAGGCTGGGGGAGAAATACAGATCGTCGAGTTGGAGTTTGGAAGGCGGCTTCACCACGAAGGAGTGCTTGTTGACCCTACGGAGAAGTTCTTGCTCGCTGATTTCCACCCCAGCCTTGTACTGAGCGTTGTCTGAAGAGCTCGTGTTGCTGTAAATTTGACGTGCTCTGGACGGAGTTGTTGTGAAAGTTCCGAAGAAGTAGAGCCATTGTATTGCACTGACACCGGCGACAATCAAAAACGCAAGAAGAGCTTTCCTGTGAATGGCAAAACAAATACGAGATAAAAATAACGTGATTGAGATATTAATTGAACAAGAGATTTGTTATTAGAAAAAGACGAAATTTTGAAAATAAAACATTCTTCACCTTAAAAATTTTAACGTGTATAAATCCAATGATCTTTTTTACACGACAAATAAGCAATGAAGGTTTTATTAGAATAAACTACATGCTGACAATTCAAGCCCTAGAACAAGTACAATGTGTAATGTTTTGTCAAGGGCTGCAACTGTGTACAAAATTTTCCAAAAGGAGAATTGATAGAGTTATCTGTGTACCTGAAAATCGGTGTTTACAGCTATGATAGTTTATGGTAATGATAATAGTAATAACAATAACAACAACAACAATAATAATAATATTAAGTATAACAACAACAACAACAACAACAACAACAACAACAACAACAACAACAACAATTCATTTTTTTTAATCCTACTTACTTATACCCTAATGATCTGATGAAAATCCAGCTGTTGAAGTCTTTAAATGGAATCATCCTCAAATATCTCTGTGTTGAGCATCAGAAGACGAAATTTCTAGTTTAAATTAACATATTATGTCTGTAAGACTAGGCATACCTGCAAGCATTAAAAAACAAAAAATTAAGAAATTTAGAAAAACTAAAAACAATATTCATTTTGGGTTTAGACATGGTGACAATGAGCTTAATGTGGAGATCGCCTTGGATCTACTGTTTGTGCTTCACTCTAGATTAAACCAAATGATTAGCAAACTAAATAAGAGGACGCTGCTGTAAATATATAAATCTGTTCGATTTACAGCCACGAGTTTATCAACAACAAATAGAAGATTTCTGCAAGGTAGTTAAAAACAAAAACAAATATAAGGTACCATGTGTCATTGTTTGATATAAAATATCTCCTCTTTTTTCTTTGTCTCCTTCTGTCGCTTTCTCTCTCTCTCTCTCTCTCTCTCTCTCTCTCTCTCTCTCTCTCTCTCTCTCTCTCTCTCTCTCTCTCTCTCTCTCTCTCTCTCTCTCTCTCTCTCTCTCTCTCTCTCTCTCTCTCTCTCTCTCTCTCTCTCTCTCTCTCGCTCCCTCTCTCTTTTCCCTTTTAAAAAGATCCCCTAGTCTACTTTTCTTGCTGTACTCACAAATTTAACATGTTAAGCAATTATTGCTTTGTTTTGTTTTGTTTGTTTTTCACAGAAAAAGGGGATCTTTCAAAAGTACGTTGTAAATTTAGATACCGAGGTTCGAGCATTTTTAAACAACGGGACTGCCCTGTTATTATCAAACTCTGTTTAGTTGGAAATTCATTATCTTTCATAGCAATAAAACCTTGCAATATATGTGCTTACAGCTTATCTCAAGCTGCTAACCACTGTGTAAATCTCTTACAAAGTGTGCTTACGAATACACATTATGGATCCTGGTAATAGAGATTGATGTCACATGATGCAATATCTTTAAAACAGCAAAAACAAAAAAACATACTTCCCAGACAAATTTTATTTTTCATCTGAATGGTACATAAGTATGTCTTTCTCGTTGCTCTCTTTTTATCCATCCCTCTCTGTTTATTTTTTTTTCAGTCTTTTTGTCTCTATGGTAGGCCTATTTGAATGTATCATCATATATATATATATATATATATATATATATATATATAAAGTTTTTCAACTGTCTAATAATCTACCTGTTTCAATTTCTATTTGTCTACCTATCTAATTTTTTCTCTTCATCTTTCTCTGTTTAGCTTATAACTTCTTTTTTTTTCGTTTAATTTTGTTCAGTAGCACAAAGTATACTTGACTTTTTAAATTTCATAAAACGTCATGAAAAGAAAAGTATCTACCTCAGTATAGCTTTAATTGACCACATAGACATCTATATCAAGAGTTCCTTGAATATGTTGCGCACCTCAAATAAAAACACTCTTTAGTCATTACATTTTTATTTTAATGCCGATTATCAGTGATAATAATTTTTTTTTTAAATTACAGATACGCGAAAAATAAAACAAAGAAATTTTACCTGTTCTTTGTTTTCAATCCCCAGGTCTCAACAAACTTCTCAAATATTCCATGACGTCTGCTCAATATGGCATTTCAGAGATGAACTAGAACCTATGGTGATAGTCTAAAATCCTGAGTGATATTGAAATAATAATAATAAAAAAATACCTATACACGTTGACAGAACCTACAGTTTTTCCACGACGTAGTAGAAGCTGCTATTCGTCCTTGTATGGCTAGAAATAAAAGCTACAGTTATTATAAATGAAGAAAGGACATGCTGTAAGATTTCTCTGCTTCCAACCTATTCCGCGTCAAGATATCTAGCTACATCAGAGTGTGGGATTTGCTTTACTCACACCGCGGGAGAACTATGGTCTAGAGGGTTTGCTCACACACAGAGCACACCGTCTGGCACAGGCGGCGCAGGTAACCCAATTTGCTCAACCAAGACGTGTAGAGCTAGCGATATCATTTCAATGAGTCTCAATGAGTCTAGATCGAGGGTCTAGCATTTTCACTGGAGGGGTTGGAACTGAAACGTAAAGCGAGTCAGGGCTGGGCCACACATCTAGTGGACGTGAGTTGAATGCTTGAATGGACTCACATTGCCCGATTACGTTTAAGTAGTATGGGTAAGGGTTTATGATGTGCTGTGCGTCAGTATGAAGTTAAATGAGTGGAATACTGATGCATTAATTTAAGAATTTTTTGATCGAATCTTCTATTTAGAATATTCGGTTCACACACATAGCCTAAATGGAATACAACTGAGATGTCAGCCCACAACTTTAACGCAAAGGGCAAAAAAGCTTATTGGGATGAATGTTGTACAATAGAATTGTTCGGAAAGAGCACTTACGAGAAAGAAATCAGTCTCATTTTTCTGTGCTGAAAAAAAAAAGGAGAAACAAAGAAGGCAATGGCACAAGTAATAACGTGTAAATGATATTTAATGGTGGTGATGGAAGAAGTAGTAGTAGTAGTAGCAGTGGTAGTAGTGGTAGTAGTGGTAGTAGTGGTAGTAGTGGTAGTAGTAGTAGTAGTAGTAGTAGTAGTAGTAGTAGTAGTAGTAGTAGTAGTAGTAGTAGTAGTAGTAGTAGCAGTAGTAGTAGTAGTAGTAGTAGTAGTAGTAGTAGTAGTAGTAGTAGTAGTAGTAGTAGTAGTAGTAGTAGTAGTAGTAAGTTTCGGTGATATTATGGATACTCAGGGTTCGTTATACAAAGAAACAAATCTCAAACAATCAAAAATTTTTTTTTGTTTTGTTTTGTTTCGACCACTTAAAATGTGGAATTATTCTCTCTCGCAAGGTGTAGGATCTAGAAATCAAGCCGTGAAACCTCTCACTACCAACAGCAGTAGTTCTAACACGGACTCCTGGTGTATATTGAATGTAGATCACTGTTAGCTAAATACAATTTAGGTCTTTCTATTCATATTTTGTGTAGAAGACTTGCAAATATTTCCCTACTCACTCATCTTTTGAATTTGAGTCTTCAAGTTTATAGTTCTTCAGAGTGAGAATAAGACAGAAAACGTGCGAATGATTTTACTGATCGATTTGTAACTGTAATGTTTGCCAGGATGACGTCACTTAATTATATCATTTGTTCTTAAAGAAAAGAGATCCAGTGGAATGTCTTCTAGTGCCACGCCCTCCTCTTTCACCACCGTGTGGCTTTATTGGTCCATGTGCTTGTGTCACGTGACGAATGCAATGTAAATATTACATGCACCCAGCTCTTTTTCAAACGGTCTGGCCTTTCCTTCTCTTTTAACAAAAAAATACGTATTTTATATTGTATACGACTTATCCTTATCTGTTCAGCATAAGTAGATAAAAATAGAGACAATTACCAAAATGATTGTCATGCTCAGGCTTTGTTGCGGCATGCACCCGTCTTGAATGGATCAAAGACTAAGAAGTTTTGAAATTCGAACTTTTTTCGTATCACAAAAAAAAAAAAGGTAACGAACCAACTGCAGTGCTTGTAGAACAAGGTGTAATGACAATCTAAGAAACACCTTGCCTGAGATCCTTATTTTAGTATTAGTTTGTAGTTGATATATCCTGCCCACATAGAGGTGATCTTAGGCAGAGCGAAACTGAAAAGATGAGGTCCTAAACTAAAGAAAAAAGAAATAAAAAAACTGTATATATATACATATATATATATATATATATATATATATATATATATATATATATATATATAAGACAACAGCAATAAAAATAAAAAAGCGCAAAGTATAGGTCTTGTGAAAATACAAGGTCTGGGGAAGAGCAGTTGTGGATGTAGCGGTAACAGTTAGTTGTAGAAGAATCGTTATTGTTAGTTTTTTTTCCTTATGTCTTTGGGCTCTAGTATTATATTATTTGAAGACAGTACGAGGCAAGATTTTCACTCCTGAAAGACATGCTATTTTTGAATGCAGATTTGTTTCTTATCGGTATAAAAGCTCGTGTGGCCTGATAACTTTAGGCCTAGATACGCCCCTCTCAAGGGCCCTGTTTTTTATCTTGTTTTTGGCTGTGTTACGTTGAGAGGAGCGTTCTGTGTATTGTACATCTTTATCAGTGTTTCGTTCTCATGGGTTACACATTGTTCTTAAAATAGAAGCAAAAACGGCCAACATAACTTAATAATCCCATTCCCGGTTATTCAAAAGAAAAAAAAAAGTTAATGAAACACGCTTACTATTGATCTGCATAGATTTTTTGTTGATTCATAGATGCAAATGCCACAGACAAAACTAAAACATGTACATTGATTCGATAGTAACGTTGAGTTTAAGGCCTCTTATTCCACCCTGCCTGACAGAAGGTTAAGTTTCATTTGCAACAAGCCTAATATTATCGCGTTGTGGACAAAGTGTACCAAACTGCAGTCAAACATTGCAGGTGGCTGCTGCTTATTTTAATTCCTTCATGTTTGCTGAACTTGCCCCCTTCTCTTCCACTATCGACACTTGTCACTCTCTATAAAGTTAAATACAATAGAGCGCTTTGCACTCACTAAGTTGTGTATATTATTTTAAACTAATATCCAGAAATACAACAACCGTTCTTTTACATGCTGATTCAGGACAATTTGAGGATCATGTCCTAACAAAGAGTTCAAGGTGTAAATAATCAAGTTATGCAAAAAGACAAAACCAGTGCGTCAAAAACAGCACTACCTCTACTACTAAAATACATAAATACATAGATTTATTTGTAATGTACTCATCACTTGCCCAGAGTAGAAAAAAAGGTACAAAATGTTGAAGGTTATTTCTTAGGCATCTAATTCTGTGTTGCAGGCGCAAACATTTAATTGGCTATAATATGTGTGTATGCGCATATCAAAGCATAACAGTTAAATTACCAGAATACGTACATAAGTAATTAAAATAAGAGTAAAGTATATGGAAAAGTATAAGACTCTGGAAACGAGTTTAGGTTGACGGGAATCCCCATCAAGATTGGTACAAGACATTATCTGCCAGCTCTCAACGATTAGGATGGTGTATATAAACTTAGGAAAGGTTCTATAAAGAAGAGTGAGTTATCTGCTGGATAGAATTCAATTAAAGAATAACATCCTTGTGGAGTCTCTTTCGCTGAGTAATATTCTTTCTGTAATGGGTCATTAACAAATCTTTAGTTATGTAATATTCTCTATGTAAGAGAGTCTAATTTCTTCACTTGTATAATATTATCGCTGTGAAGGGTAAACACTAATTTTTTTTTCAAGAAAGTGGTACAATTCTTCTGCTTTATTTTTAAAAGCATGCAAAACCCGATTCTTAAACACTCTAAGTTGTGGTAAACTTTCTTGAATGTGATTTAGAGAGAGAGAGAGAGAGAGAGAGAGAGAGAGAGAGAGAGAGAGAGAGAGAGAGGAGAGGAGAGGAGAGAGAAAGACACCGAGAGAGACAGAGACATAAATAAATATAGAAATAAAGAAAGCGGCCAAACAACGTTAGAGGCTCAGACAGACGAAACTAGATCTAAAGATCTAAAGATGCAAGTGACTAAAAATAAAGAAATAATTAGTAAAGAAAAATCAACCACAGGCCTAGATCTAGCTCGAGACCGACAAATAAGTCGAAAGGCGTGGATACATAATAACAGATGGAATGAACAGGGATCGAACCTGTTCCTCGATGGCGGCACCCATCGCCTTGCCGAGACAAGACCAGGCACTTAACCACTGAGCTATATGGCCAGCCACAGAAGTCTTATCCCAGCTCATCAAAACGATGACTTGTTCACGTTCGAATTTACTCAGAGAATTAATATGTTTTACAATTATAACATTTTTTTAAATATGTTTTCATTTTAATGACATTCTAGTATAAAGAATTTTAAAAACTCCCTTTTGTTGAAAAATCTTGAGGACACTTTTCCGAAGTTGATTGTTATTGGTTGATCGATATGAATGTTTATGATGTAAGTAAACTAGTCTTTTTTACTTATTACGGATTTATGCTTTTTTTTTTTTAAATCATATCTATTTACAATATTTGCGCCCTCTATTTTCTAATTGCTTTTGCCAAGCACTTCTGAGGTCTGATTCTGTCATGTTGTTTCCGGCGAACTTTTTGTCATCAAAGAACAAGCATGGTTGTGATTTAGCTTCTCTCCAGTAAGTGAAAGCGTTGAGATGTACGCGGTCTACACGTGCTACAGAAGCCAGCACACCGGTGATGAAAGCATCTTCTATGGGGACGTACGGAAAGTGCGAGCTCAAGTTAAGCAGAGTCTGTGCTGCAAGCTTGGAGACGACGTAGGCATTTCCAGAAGCATATACAGGATAGTAGTTCGGAGAATAGGCTTCCTTCGAGATCTTCCATTTTCCTACTCTTGATGCATAACCACCGTCGTATATGAATCCATAGACTGAGTTACTGTTTCCATGATGTTTAAGAAATGAGAGAAGGATAGGGACGTTAACAAAAATATCTTGATCAGCTTTGACGATGTACTGGACGTTTTTGCAAGAAGATATAACCCATTTAAAGGCTAAGAGGATTTTCCTAGTTAAATTGCCATAGGAATCAATCATGTCGAACTGCACTATGTCATCATACTGGGATTCTTCAGTATCTTCTATACTTTTAGTGTCTAAGCTTTCCATTTTGTCTTTTGTTGGTGACGGTAAAGAGTTGTTCTGATTGTCTTGTATACCAAGGACAAACGTCAGTTTCACAGGCAGACTAATTGCTTTTCCAGGCCACGTGAGATTTTGAGAAACGCTTCCCCATGTCTCCCTGATGGCGTTACGTGTTTTCTCGTCGCTGGGCGAAGATGGTATAATAAAGTGTACGGAGTGAGAATCTAAACGTGTAGTATTCGGTTCTAGAAGCACCTCATTATCGTAAGTTTCTGTTGTATTAGGACTGGGCAAAAAATATGAGTCATTCAGCAAGACTTTGCTCGTTAACTTCACCCGAAATTTGTGTTTATTGACCCTACGGAGTAGCTCCTCCTCGCTGATCTTGACAATTTCCACACCTTGACTTGGTTTAGGAGTATGCAACTTTTTAAGTTCAACACTTTGACTTGGTTTTGGAGTATGCGTCTTCTTAATTTCCACACCTTGACTGGGTTTAGGAGAATGCCACTTGTTAATTTCCACATCTTGACTGGGTTTAGGAGTATGCGACTTGTTAATTTCCACACCTTGACTTGGTTTTGGAGTATGCTTCTTCTTAATTTCCACACCTTGACTGGGTTTAGAAGAATGCCACTTGTTAATTTCCACACCTTGGTTGAGCTTAGGAGTGCCCATCCTGATTTGATGCTTATATGCTATAGAATCATCGGTGGTGTAAGTCCATGTAGGGTAGAGCCATTGAAGTAAAAACAGTCCAACGACTGCTGCAAGAACCATAGGTAAAATGCTGTGAATGAAAATGTTGCAAGAATTAGTTTGACTTCCATAAAATCAAAGAAATGTTCTGTTCAAGATCTCTTGTATTAAAGAAAAAACAGATCAAAACAAAAATTTAATGGAATGAGGGTGGGAGAGGAGTTTCCTTCATTAACCATTTATATCGGTTTAAAGGCCACAGTAAGTTAATACTAAAAATAATGTGTTGATTTAATTATTGTATAATTAATTTTTTCTAAATAAGGGGGGGGTGTGAAGGAACTTGTGGTAACAATAATTATTCGTTAATTTTGTAGAACCTCAATCTACTTATCTGTTCTTTCAAATTCTCATTTTCATGAAGGTGCAAGTAAATGAACAGCTTTGAATACCCGCATTCCATGGTCTCCTTAGATATTTTCAGTTTAAGTCTAAATGGCGCTACAGAGTACGTTGCAAAGGATCTTCAGAGAGATAAAATTAATGCGAAGTGCATAACTTTAGGGCGCCAAACCGTACCCTGCACAATACGCGTCTCAAGGAAACTCGTCGCATTTTGTTGATTTGATTTTCATCTGTAAAGGTTTCGTCATGTCTCTGCAATCCCATAACTTCTGGTAATAACATATTAGCAAGTTTTTCACACATGTTTTAAATTTTCGAAGATTAAAAAAAAACAAACGATGAAAGCAAGATTTATATGTCTTCTTGTGAGCCTTTGAAGATAGTGTCGTTGTGGTAAATTGTGGGATGTTGGCTTGATTTGAGTACAAATAATGTGAGGCGTGAATTACATTGTGCTTAGAGAGTTTTCAATTGTATTTTTTTTTCCTTTTTATAAGGCTTGCTTAAATTCGTAAAATTTTTTTAACACTACAACGACTGTCAGTAGGATGTGAGATTACTTTTATGGGATTTTGGTTTAGTTGTGTGTTCGACCTTTGTTTGTTATTTTTTTTTGTTTTGTTTTTTGTTTTTGTTTTTGTTTTGTTTGTTTTTTGTTATTTTTTTTTTTTGGTTGTTAGAAAATATTGGTGCTGCTCTTGACTTATGGTGTCCTATTGAGAAAGCATGTACTTAACACATTTTCCCTCAGTCCGCGGCACTATAGCTTCACTTAAGTTCTCTTGATTTTCATCCTGTAAATGTATTTTACATGAATTCTATACGTAAATGTATCTATTTTAAAAACGATATTGACATTTCGAAACATTTGAAAACATCTATGTTATCGTGCTCTTGTTTCTACATTCAGTCGTTTAAAGTAGTCTGTTGTTTATCAGGACTTTGATATTCCTTTATTCCCAATGTCGTCTCCTCCTCCACCTCCATTTTAAACCATAATTCTTTCGACTCATTAAAAAAAATGTTATTGATCTACAAGCTTATTGATTTAACATGGTCTGTCTGATACGACAAGATCTCAATCATTTCATAGCATATCAATGAAGCTTCTAAAGGCTTGTATCAATTAGGGGCTAAGTACCTTTTCAATGCTTCTAAGCCATGTAATGAGAATTAGTCAAAGATCGTTGAACATAAATAAATACCTTTAAGCCACCCATATAAAGCAACCTAAATCGTATACTAGAAAAAAAATAAAAAGATCCTGGATTTTTTCAAGCAGAAGAGGGAGTTTTGTTGCGCGTCAATGAGTAAGCCACTGCTAAATAGGGAGAAAAAGTGATGATGTCAATCCCTTTTAGCGGGGATCGTATTTAGTTTCAATAATCCAACATTTATTGACCCTTACCAGCAAGAGTTTCCCAAAACCTTTCAAATATTTAAGAATTTGGGGCAATTTGGCCCAAATGGTCGTGTTGTGTTGGGGAGGATAACTCAGGACGTTTGACCAATCAAAGTTGTGAAACTAGATTTTTATTGTACTGAAAATGTGTAGAAACACAGATGACTTCTTTTTCATTTCTTCCTTAAAGACAATGGTGGAACTTATGATTGAAAAGAGATAAAATTAAGAATTCCATTGAAGCGAAATATACGTAAAGAATATTCATAACATTTGCTTATGATCAGCAATGAACTATGCGATTTCAAAGAACCAAAGAGTAAACTTGACCTTAAGGTATCGATATTGTATGAGCGGTAGCAAAAAGGGTAGTGATGGTGGTAAAATTAGTAGTAGTAGCTGTAACAGTAGATGTAATAGTAGTAGTAGTAGTAGTAGTAGTAGTAGTAGTAGTAGTAGTAGTAGTAGTAGTAGTAGTAGTAGTAGTAGTAGTAGTAGTAGTAGTAGTAGTAGTAGTAGTAGTAGTAGTAGTAGTAGTAGTAGTAGTAGTAGTAGTAGTAGTAGTAGTAGTAGTAGTAGTAGTAGTAGTAGTAGTAGTAGTAGTAGTAGTAGTAGTAGTAGTAGTAGTAGTAGTAGTAGTAGTAGTAGCAGTAGTAGTAGTAGTAGTAGTAGTAGTAGTAGTAGTAGTAGTAGTAGTAGTAGTAGTAGTAGTAGTAGTAGTAGTAGTAGTAGTAGTAGTAGTAGTAGTAGTAGTAGTAGTAGTAGTAGTAGTAGTAGTAGTAGTAGTAGTAGTAGTAGTAGTAGTAGTAGTAGTAGTAGTAGTAGTAGTAGTAGAGGCCGTGATGGTGATAAACTACTTACAGTATTAATAGTGGAGGCAGTAGTAGAAACCTTGCTACCTCCTTTCTATCTGTTTTTGCTAATATTAGTTTTAGTTGATTTTATTCGTTGATGTTTTTTCTTTAGTAAATCGTTTCGGTTTTAATCTTTATAACAGTACTAAATAGCATGAAAGAATCAGAATATTTTGGATTGTGTAAACCATATATTACTAAAGGTTTGTCAACGATCCATTAGAATAAAATGTAACTACAGGTAAGAATAAAAATGTTGAATACATTTCTACTTTTCACAAAAATGAAAGATAGGATTCAAATTACTTTAACAATAAAGTTATATCTATAAATGAATTTATGTCTTTGCTCGATAACAACTAAAGCCTACCATAACCCTTTTAGAAAAAAAAATTCAATGTTTATGCATGTTAAAGGATCTATATAATTTTACAACACACGGAATGTCATAAGTAGAAATGCAATTACAATACACGGCAGTCTATAAAACAGTACATGAGTAAGATGTTTACTTATATAACAAAAGTTTAAAGACATACCAGTCCTATTTAGTAAACATACTGTGGTACAAACAGCCATATATAATAATTTATCCATAGAATATCCAAAACTTTGCTTATGAAAAACATCTCTTATGCCCTCCCCCCTTATATATATATTTATAAACACAGAAAACGTAGATAAAATTGAAAGAGTATGTTTACTTGTTATCATTATTGAGGCCTGTCAAATACACAACTGTCCATACTAAAGATCTATGGCTGTGCAAGAAATCAACGATTTTACCGTCACTCCATTTACAGTATACTGTTACTTCACGAGGTACATCGCACAAGATCACCGTAAAGCCCAAAAAATTGGCTTGTTACATAAGCTTAGAGCTTTCGGATTGGACTAAAAAAAAAACGTGACGCACGCGTGAGGGAAAAGATTTAGAGGCAAAATACATTTGAAGTGGGTTTTTCTTAAACTTTTTAGGTATCCCTTGCATTGAAATGCAAGTTCATGCTTTCTTTGCTCGCATCAGAAACATGCGGTGGGGTAACTTGGCAAGGCATTTGGGAGTTCCATGAGCAAAGAATAATCCAATGGAACATCAGCCTCGGGGCCACACAAGGAAGCGCTTAGCTTCTCGAACCAATACAATAAAAATGCTGTCGCGCTTTTTTTTTTTGGCCATAATCCAAAAGGAAAGTATGACCATGACGGGTCAAAAGCACTCCTTTCTTTTCAAATTCATTTCCATTTGAGTATGACATCACTATGAAGTCGAAAAAAAGGCTCATCATGTGGTTTTTTAATCTTTGATTTTTTTTTAATCGAGGAAGTGTAGTGGTTATAATTACCTTTCAAGACTCTTTCATGTTTCTTACCTGACGCCACAAATAAACAAATAAATAAATAAATATGTAAAAATTTGTTCACAACAGTATATACAGTATTACTTTAGCACCTTGTTTTCACAAAGAGTTAGGCTAGACAACAACGTAGCCTATCCTCTAATGTTAGTAAATTGCAAGCTGTGCCAAGAATCGCTTTGCCGTAAAACGTAACCCTCTAACAGTTATCGTCTCGTCCCCTATCCAAGTGACTCCGCCAGATGATTCTGAGATCCAATTCTGTCATATTGTTTCCGACGTAATGTTTATCATTAATGAAATCACATGGCGGTGGTTTAGATTCCAACCAGTGAGTGAAACCATCAACGTGAACGCGGTCTACAGACCCTACCGAGGCCAACACACCGGTGATGAAAGCGTCCTCTATGGAGTTGTAAGGGAAGAAAGGACACAGCTTCAGCAGAGTCTTGGCGGCAGACTTGGAAACCACGTAAGTAGTCCCAGCGGCATATACTGGATAGTCGTCTGGGGGGTAAATGGACTTTGACGCGGCCCATCTGCCTTTTCGTAATACCATCCCACCGTCGTATATGTGCCCATAAATCGAGTCTCTCTTTCCGTGGTGCTTTAGAAAGGAGAGAAGGATAGGAACATTCACGAAAATATCTTGATCAGCTTTGACGATATATTGAACATCCTTGCAAGAAGACACTACATAGTTCAAGGCTGAAATGATTTTCCTGGTAAGATTTTGATAAGAATCCACTATGTCGAATTGCAGAATGTCATCAGACTGGATTTCATGATAGTACTGCCTGCCGATATCTTTATTTTCGTTTCTATTTACGCGGCGCAGCTCAGTCTCTAAACCACGCAGGTTGTCATATTTCTGAGAGTTTGAAGAATCATTCCCTTTATCTGGTACACCGATGACAAATGTCAGTTTAAGGGACAAGCTTAACGATTTTCCGGGCCATAAATGACCTTGAGCAACGCTCCCCCACGTGTCCCTGATCGCATTACGTCTCTTCAAGTCGAGGGGAGATGATGGTACGATGAAATGCACAGAATGGCTATCTCCACACGCAGACCTGGGTTTGTGAAGAAGTGAATGATTGTAGCTCTCTAGTACCTGAGGTTTGAGCGAGAAAAATGGGTTATTGATCAGGGTTCTGGGGGGATACTTTTTGTAGAAGGAATGCTGATTGGCCCTGTAGAGGAGCGCTTGCTCGCTGATGTTAAGACCAGCACGATACTCAATATTTGTTACTTTTAGAGACTCCACCCTCCATATCACAGCGAAGATTAACCACTGTACTAAGTTCAACAAAATGACAGTCAACAAGGTCAGTCGAAATCTCCTGCGAAAGATAAATGTATTGTTTTAAATAAATTTTAAGAATTTGTTTCGTTAAAAGAAAACAATAGTCCTCAAGATAATTTATAATTATCTCAATGGGGAAAGTTTACTTAAAATAATATGAAAATTTGGTATGGAATAACAGAGAAAAAGGGGCTTATATACTGAATAGTACCGCCATTTTAAATTGAATATCAGTATCGTCCTAATAAATGCTTTTTGATAGCAGTAAACACGATACTGCTCTTTACTTTGGAAAGGGAAAAAAAAACTTCCTTACCTACTTAACAGCAGACTTGGTATTCTGCACCACCTGAACCAATTTTTAGGAAAATGGAGTTTGGGAAACTTTTTCTTCCTCAGAGCACACAGCGCCTCTTTAAGTCTAGACCTGATGTCGAGTCGAGATATATATCGATTCATTATCAGAATCTGTAAACGAAGAAAAGGAAAAGGGAGGGGGGGGATTCAATTGGGTGAGTATTATAGTGAAGTAAATGTAAATTGGGGCTAAAAAATATAGGCTTGATTCGTGAAATACATAACTGAAATCAAACTTCCAAGGTTACACAGTTAAATTAAGACCTATATGTGCTTCACGCTCAATGAACCACATTTTTTAATACTGCTAGAATTTTTATTAAATTTAGGGAATTTTATTTTTAACCAACAGAGATAGCAGAAGCAGCAAGAGTTGCATTGATAGGAGTGATAGCAGAAGTAAAACTAGTAGTAATGGTAGAAGTAGTTGTAGCTGTAGTAATAGTAATAGTAGCAGTTGTTGTTGTTGTTGTTGTTGTTGTTGTTTTGCTGTTGTTGTAATAGTAGTAGTAGTACTAGTAGTAGTAGTAGTAGTAGTAGTAGTAGCAGCAGCAGCAGCAGCAGTAGTAGTAGTAGTAGTAGTAGTAGTAGTAGTAGTAGTAGTAGTAGTAGTAGTAGTAGTAGTAGTAGTAGTAGTAGTTGTAGTAGTAGTAGTAGTAGTAGTAGCAGCAGCAGCAGCAGCAGTAGTAGTAGTAGTAGTAGTAGTAGTAGTAGTAGTAGTAGTAGTAGTAGTAGTAGTAGTAGTGATAGATATTGTTATTGTTGTAGATGTTATGATTAGTTCAATAGTGTTAATGCTCTTAAGAGTTATAAACAAACTAGCAGTAATTCGTGGAATAAAATTATAGTGAAAATATTCCTAAGGAAAGTTAATCAAAAGAAAAAGTGGTAATACGGTTTTTATTTTAACTAATTTGCTAGTTTGTTTAAAACATTTTTTTTTCCGTTCGTAAACTTTAAATTATCTCAAACCATATTTTCCGGAAAAGTTATGAAGAGTTTCAGATTTAAAGAAAAGTCATGTCTTTTTTAAGAACTGTAGACAATAAAGCTAGAACAGTTCTCCCAATCTTTTGAAATTTATATTTAGTTTTAGAGCCAATATGTTTTGGGCAATAATTACAGTTGTGAGATAACTTTTGCAAAGTCGAACAGTCAAGAGGTCAAGGATAATTTCACTTCCATCTATTCTTAAGTGTATTAGTTATTACTGGTATTTGTTAGCATCATGTATGATAGTCATCCATTTTAGAAGTTTCACAATCAAAACAGCTCTTCTCCACCTATAGTAAGAGCACTAAAGAAATTGAAAAGGTCAATTTAATTACCATAAAATTCCTTCATGCACACAATTTTCCTTTTCTTTTTTATAAAGAAAAAAAAAGAAAAAAAAACATCACTTGGAGGAGAAATTATGTAAACTCCTTTTTGTTGATGTTTCAGTTTCTGCTCAAGTGTTATGAGTCAAGAGGCTAAAAAGAATCTAATCCTGATTTTCGACTTTACAATTGCTATTGCATCGTTTAAGATTTGTCTTTAGAATACAATTTAAGCCATTTAGAATGGTGCCCTTCAATAGTCTGTTATGTTTCATTTCCATGTTATCTTTTACATTCTTAGGCTCACAAGCATCATTTGTTTTAAATAGAGATGATAAAAGTAGAATGATGGATCCAAACAGAACAGTGTATCTGGGGATTTGTCAGCATATCTGTTTGTTTTTTTTTAAATGACTTGCTTATCACTGATCCTTGACGGTTTATGATAAATGTTTTATTTATAGTAGTTGCATTCCACAGAGACAAAAAGATCTGAGTAAGACAATAGTGCCCTTTTGTCCTTAAATCTATTTATTTTTTTTTATTTTTCAGTGAACAGTTTTTCGTGAATTTATGGCCAAAGAAAAAGAAGCCTGTTCCTCCAAAGAAAACATCCAAAAGCCAAGCATGAGGCAGAATACCGTGCCAGGCTAAAGACAGATGCCGAAAAATGGGCAGCCTATTGCTTGAAGCAGAAATTACTGGTAAAGAATTGTTGGAACAATTTAAAGCAGGAGCAGAAGGAGGAGCAAAAGATAAAAAGCAGTATGAGATACAAATTGAAAAGGTCAGTGACTCTGCTAAAGTATGTATGTGTCCGAAGCTGAAAATATTCAGCTTGAATATTACAAATCATTTAGTTGTGAAGCTCAGATTGTAATTTTATTTGCTCAATTTTTCTTTAGTTGAATCTACAAAATATGGTCGTTGATATTGTTAACAGAAATGCATAGTATATGATTTTAATTTAAGGTGGTGCCCTGATACCTGAAGAAAAATTCATTTTCAGTTCTGTTAACACTTTTGACTTTTAATACATATGATTTTAAGTTTTTAAAGTTGACTTATCATCAAATGGTAGTTGCTACCAGATTTCTCATTTCATCTGGGATGCAAGACATATACTGTAACATGTTTAGGTGTCAATGAAAAGCCCAATTTAAACACAACTTATCAAGAACATTTCTCAATGCAAATTAGAATGATGAAAGGTCAGTTGAAATGCATCTGATGTTTTATATAATGAATGAAATTTTATTCTTGGTGGATGCAAGTTGTATGAAAAAATACTTAAGTGACCAGTTTGGTGTATGCATAGTTCAATCTCAGTTGATTTAAATAAATGTGTACTTCATAAGATCATATTTTAAATAGGAGATGTAAATTTTCATGCTATAATCCTAACAAATGTATGTGTTTACAAAAATGCCCATTCTTTGCAATTTTTTTAAATGAAGGGGAAATATCAAATTGGATGAAATGATAATCATTATGATTTCTAGTTTTTTATTTCTGTATGACATACATCTAATATGTCCACTGCTTGGAATGTACTGATGTGTGCAAAATGCTTGTTTTTAGACAAAAGAGCAATATTGTCTACAATAAAGTATAACAATAAGTTATTTTGGTTTTCATGATGCAACATAATTTCAATAAACTTTCTATGCATATTTCTTTATTTTTTTTAATCTTTGACATGATCAGTGATATGGAATTTGTTAAAGAGTTGCAGTTCATTGTTTTTTCATCAGTTCCTTCCTTTGTTCATTATGGAATTGACAATTTTTCATGAAAATTTAAACTTAACATAGATGTTGACAAGAAATTAGAACCTCTTATATTAATTTTTTGTAATTCATTCACAAGACTCATTCTTGAGTAGTTGAACTTATTAGAAGAGAACGGCGTGACTTCTTTATATTTTGTTTGTTTTTTTACATGTATTTTTTGTGTTAATGTAGTTTTCATAATGGTACAGTATAATGAATAGATGGGTACAAATAATTTTGAACACATTTCCAAACAATAACCCTGATGGATAGTGAATTTTATACTAAAGAAACATTACATGTAGTACTTAATGATAAATTTACGAGTCCAAGGAATTCTTCCAAATAGTACGGGGTCTGATATTTTTCATAATGTACTCTTACAAGCATATAATCCTTTAAAGAAAAAAAAATATTTGTTCAATAAAGAATGTTTTGACTATGAGCGCTTACAAAAGATGTTTTTTACCAGTTATTTTACGTATCTAGGGCAATTTCTGGCTAGTATGAAGAATAAACATCTTATTTAAGCTTTTATTCTAAAGTAAACGATTATTGCAACGTTTTTTTCCCTTCAAGTGTATCCAAAATATGATTATTTTTAGAGTAAAATATCAATAACTCCGTTTAAATATTGCGTAATCAATCAATGGCAATACTGAAGTGTTTATATAAAAAAATTATATGATATCTTCAACGAAGGTCTATGCTACAACTTTGCTTCTTTGGGTTTTATAGAAATGTTTATAACATTCACGATAAAGGCATGCCATATGGGTGTAAATTCATGATAGATTTAAGCTACCTGTATTTGGCATTGGGTCATTTAGACAAATCGAATAAATGTCAGAAGTTGAAACTTTTAAATTATTGTCTGAAATCGAACAAGCTTTACTTTGACCATTTGGTATTCGAACCATAGAGAACTCACCTTTCATGAATGCAAAGGGACGTTCCTTTTTTCCGATCCCAAAGAAATGTGAAAGTTTTGGTCGTCTCTCAATCTAACAGATACAAAGATGGAAACTCCCTCAGAACGACATCAAAGTCATAAAACATAATATAATATATTTAGCTTTAACAGTGGCAAGTTCATGAACTCAAGTCAACCTAGAAAAGATGATCACATTTTGTTCATCCTTTTTTTTTCATTCTATCAATTTTTTTTAAACAAGCAATAATGAAATATTATGAAGATCAGTAATTTGAATTTTTTTAAAAAAAAATAAAGAATATCCCACGATTAATTTAATTTTACTGAGTATCTTTACCAAACTATCGTTCTGATTTGATATTTCAAAAAAAAGCGTCGCGAACTTCAGTAATGTCTATCAACCTCGTGCCTACAAAAATGTATTCTTCGTTATCCAACGATAACTGTTCTGCAGAAAAAAAATTGAGTCACACTAATTTTGATCATGTTCGTGTGACTTATGACCCTCTTCATTCTAGGCCTACATTTTTTTTATTTATAGGCCATAAGATTCCCTGTGTCAAGTTGTTTTGTGTCACAAATACATCCGAGCTACTTCAACATTGTAACAAAACTAATCTTGGCCTATGTTAAAATCAAATAAATGCCAACCAGGCACTTAAGATTTGGAAAGATATCACGAGCCTGGGCTCGGCCTCTAACAACGGATTGGCCCAACCGACGATGTGTGCGTGTGTTCTGGGCTAAGACGGGTTGATAATGTTTCACCAAACGATTCACCAGCAGTTAAAAATCGCGGACCAAAGTTCTCGGGGGGAAGTAAATTGATGATTATAGACTGAGTCACGATAATTCTTGGTTTTTTATCAATGCGAAATGAAGGAATACTACATAACTGTAACGAATGGAAAATAGAGTCTTGAAATAAATGGTCAATACTTGTTGTAAACAGTAGCTTTAATAGTTTCCATAGTTAAAATTAGATCGGTAACCACCATCCTTTCACCTATCCTCTTCATTGGTCGAGGTAAAAAAAAAAAGATGCAAGCTAATGTTTTTCTTCTTTAATTCGAAAGAGTGCGTATAAGATATAAATCAAGCTTTGAATAGCTTTAAATAAATTTGGATAAATTTCCTGAATTGTGCCGTTTGATATTTACATGGTGTACATAACATTTTACAAATCGGTGTCTGAGAAAAGTGTATTACCATGATGAGGAATCGTCTGTGTTAATTTTTTTTCGCTTTCCACAGCCTTGAAAGAAAATGGTGATTTTTTAAATTGACATTTCAGTTATTTTCTGATTATAATTGAATGGGTTTTTTTTCTTGCTTTTTTATTTTCAAGTTATTTAGTTCCTGGAACCCATGGCAGTCCTGCGGCAGTGAAATCCCAAATTCTTATTGGCCATAAAACTAATAGCTACCATGAATCTAACGATTTAAAGAGCGAAAAAGAGTGGGTGTTTTTTGTTTGTTTGTTTGCCTTTGGGGGTCTTGTTTCTCTCTCTCTTTTTTTTTTTAATTCATTTTATTTTGAGATAACTAACTTTATTTTTTCCATTCTACATTTTGGTATTAACATTAAAAAGCACTCGAAGCGAGTGTAGTCATTGAAGCCACCGAATAATGTCACAGTAGCATCATCGGTCTTTTTATTGCTTTACTTCATTCTGACCGACGAAGGATTTGTTTGACATACGTAGAGAGCCTCAGATATACCTGTTGTGAAGGGGCTGTTATATAATATCAAACCTTCAATAAACAAACCACGATTTCGATGAATTGAGATGCTCATTAACATCTGTCTTATTAACATCCTCTTTCTAGCTAGAGATTCGAATCGCAGAAATCGGATTGTTTGTCACATGGCTAAATTTCAACCAAATTAACAATAGTTGGCATTTTTCCAAAGCGATGACAATCTTAATACGCAGCTTATTCTCGACTGCCACCAGATAACTCTAATCTATCTGTCATTATCAAAAGAAGTCACAAGTTGTTTGTATCGTGCAATGGCTTGCTTTCCGCTGTCTAGGAGACGCCGATATACAATAAAATGTTTATTTTCAAGGCATGAGTTTCAGCCTCGGATGGGAAATACGTTTTCCTTTTATTAAAGCATTCCAGTTGCCTTAAGTATATAGACCATTCTTTATCATTGCATCATGTATGCCGCTTTTATTTCCTTCGTTTCAATAACAACATAGCAACAGCAGCTGCAACGACGGCAAAATGTCAATTAAAAACAAAAACTTATATTATTCCCATGCAAAACAAAATTGCTTCAAGTTAATCATTATCGTATTCAATTTTCACGTGGCACCAATCAAACCACCCCTGTTAATCATGATAAGCTATTAGAAAACTATGATTGAAGGACTTCGACCAAAGAACACCATATGGATGAAATGTATGATCACTGTGAAAACGAAATGTTTTGCGGCCATGGAAAATACCTTCATGGTTAGCGTGTAAAAAATCATATGACATCTTATGATGCTAGACTGCAAAGATAATCGATATCATCATAGTCAATATCATCAACATCTTCATCATGATCATGATCATCATTAACATCGTCTTTATCATCTTTAACTGTATCAGTTTCACCACCACTGCTACCAATGCTACCACCACCAGCACCACCACCACCACCACCAGCATTGACATATTTCTCGTTTAATGTGAATAAAACGAACAAGAATTTTGCTCTGTAGTGCCAAAACTAATACAATTATTTCTTTTGGTTTCCAATCTGCGCAAATGAGTGCAAAAATCGATAAATTGACCATTGGGTAAAAGTTACTAAAATTTTACAATAAAAATGATGTTTGAACAAAAGGCCTCAAAATCGCATTTCTTTCCAACAGAAAGACATTACGGTTTGCGAATGTTCGGGGAAAATTTTTTGAGGATTCACATGTATAAGTTTAACTTTTTCAGGCTACTTGTGACAAAATTCAAAATCTAGATCTAGATCGATTCAATTTTGAGTTCTAGGAGCGGCTCTTCACAATGGCGAAGCGTCTTGTTACCGGCAGGTGTGTGGAGAATGAGACAGAAAAATATTATTGGATGTACTAAAATATTAAGAGGTCGGTTCAATTGAAAGTCTTTCAGATAGAGAGTTTTTTAATATGTCAGATGAGATGTGAAAACCCAAATGTATAATAATTATTTAGATTAAATATAAGAACTCTCTTGGTCGATATTATCATTTTACAAAGGCATTCATTAAACTGCACTGTTTGTGAGCTGCTAGTAACCAAAGCCTATATATTTTACAATAGGCTCCGCATGATTGCATTTCAAAGAAAGGCTCGGAGCCGAACTTGCGTGAGTCGGAGACGCCATGAAATTAGCGAAAACCCATACCGGTGACGAAGAACTAGCCTATTATTATTGTATTTATTGGAAGTCCACAAGACATTGGTGTAAGTCTACTAGTTTTTGCCCTGCCGCATTTGATATGGATTTTTTTTTCTTTAATAAAATAAAAAAGAAGATTATTATCGTGATATGAAACAGTTACATCCTGGAAACACTTACGCCATCCTTAATCTTAAAGTATTGTTGTAAGGCACAATGAAAAAAAAATAATTAAAAGATATAAAATCGCTGCTCTAAAAATTGCAAGATAGCAACTTACAAAAATAATCCAGAACAGGAGAGTTCTCAGCTTTTTGTCTTCATAAAACACAAAGATGAGATTGTGAAACAATACAGATTCATTTATAGATTCTAGATCACAAAAATGAAATGAGCAGCCAATGGTTTTAGCCCTACGACTTGCACGGTAAATCAAGCCATGAGAGGTAATGAAGGAAAACGAGGGTTAAAATTTTCATAGGATTTTGAAACAACACACATAGTTTTATGTCATCAAGAAATAGACAATGAACGTGCCCCCGCCCCCTCTTGAAGAACCTGAAATCATGCAAATGACAAGAAAAGCTTCAAAAGTCTAAGTTGGAACCATATAAATATTTGAGAAAACCTGCTGGACATAATTATATTCCCTGCGGTGACAAACTACCCAACGTAAAACTAAGCCGACACCGACCTCTCAATGAGTGGAAACCGATACGGTAACAATAATCATGTCAGAATGGCTTTGATTATCTCCACAGGAGAAATGTAGTGAGACACTAAAAGTATTTCCTTTTCTACATCGTTTAATATTTCTCTCTCTCTCTCTCTCTCTCTCTCTCTCTCTCTCTCTCTCTCTCTCTCTCTCTCTCTCTCTCTCTCTCTCTCTCTCTCTCTCTCTCTCTCTCTCTCTCTCTCTCTCTCTCTCTCTCTCTCTCTTTCTCTCTGTGTATCTGTCTGTCTGTCTGTCTGTCTCTCTATCTCTGTCTGTCTCTCTCTCTCTCTCTCTCTCTCTCTCTCTCTCTCTCTCTCTCTCTCTCTCTCTCTCTCTCTCTCTCTCTCTCTCTCTCTCTCTCTCTCTCTCTCTCGCCCTCTCTCCCTTCCTTTATTGAATTCTACTGCTTCCCTCTACCTTTTGCCCATATCTTAGTAGAACATTTTTGACTTTATATTTCGGCTGCTCTTTGAAAATTAAGATAATAAATCTTTTGAGAAAAGTCCAAAAGATGGGCTCTATTGCAGGATAGCACTGTAAATTAGTTGGACCTAAAAATTTGAGTTTTGAGTCTTTTAGTGCATATTTTTTTTTTATAAAGAATAAACTTTTATGGGTCAGATATAACGCGACTCGAAGTCTACATGCACGAAACTGCAATTCCTTATAAAAAGTTAGATTTGTTTTCCACGCATTTTTGTACTGTTTTTACATTTTCTTTTGACAACTTTTTAAAATTAAGATTGTTATGCTAAGCATTTGAAATATGTGTAATGTTTTTATTTTCTATCTTTTTTTTTATCTATACAAAACCTTGCTTTGCTTCCTTATCTTGTTTTTGTTTCTGAAAAAGGCACAAAGCCCAAAAAAACAGCGCCGTACCTCTTTTACATTCTTTTCATTGTGCTTTCTAACTAAACGTCGAACTCATATATTACTACAACAATCAGCTTTAAATTTTCCTCAGGTTTACCTGAACAGAAATTTGGAAGTCAGTGCAACATCATGTGATTGTCTTTAAGATGCGTTCTTTTGTCTCTAAGTCCTCCTCTGGTTCTACCTCCTCCTTTGCCTCTATTTCCTCCTTTGTCTCTATGTTCTGGACCATGTAAGCGGCGTTAACCTTGAATAAAAATTCGAATAGGAGAATGTGTTAGGGAAACTCTGATGGCTGATAAGCTTCGACAGAGTCCAACTTAAATAGAATTATGTATTTTACTAGATCCAAATAAGACGAATAAAAACAATTATCATCAATCTAAATAAGGCAGTCACAGAGAAGTAATAATAATACTTGAAATGTAAGCCACCCTTGGCAATATTATTTTTTGTAACCAATGGGATTAATAGAAGGCAGACCCATATTTTTTTCCCTGATTTAATGAAAAGCTTTGTCGCATTCTTAATGTTTTATTTATGTGTCTCAAAATCTAGACCTTTGGGCAATATTTTTAAAAACTGTATTTATCTGGATACTGTTAATCGATACACTTTATATCCCGAACAGACAATTCTTGACATTTCCATGTGGAATAATGCTGTCAGCTTTTATGCGACAAGTTTTTTAACAAGTGTTTCCGAATTCTTTCCAGTTGTAACTATTATTCTGTTTGAGTTGAAAAGGTTGCCATTTAGATAAACAATAATTCATTGAATTAGAAACTATTCCAAGTAATCTGATGTAAATCTAGATATATGCACCTTTATTTTGGTGACCTACTTCATTCTTGTGCTTATTTCTTTAACAATGGTTTCTCTAAGATGTGGGATCTTAATCTTATGGCATGATACAGTTTATATTTGCAACCGAATCAAAACAGAACTTAACTTCTCGACCTAACATTCTCATAGAATTTGCTCTAATTCAACAACCGAAATAGACTACCTAGTACCACAGAAAAAGGTTTCAACCTGAATTAAAACTAAATCTAGACCTCTCTCTTTTGGACCCGCTTTAAAATTAAGATTTAAGTCTAGGACATGATCATGGTCCACGAGTGATTATTAAGCTCAATCCCGCTGATATCGAAAGTAAAGAAAATCACCTGATCAATTCAATCCATCTCTGTTGCAATGTTCCGTTTGCTCCAGGCACTTGGATAAAATCTGTAAGTGAAACTATCTGGCTGATGTTTGAAATCTGCTGCAAAGCGTTGTAACATCTTTTGGTTTGATGAAATCGATAAACTTGTAACGAAAGAGCTGGAAA